>JAHWFO010003482.1:679315-702649 GCA_023313115.1 Rhysida immarginata
TCGTGCATTTCCCATGGTATGGCCACCCAGGCCGCCTGATCTCAACCATTGTGACTTTTGGTTATGGGGGATATTTGAAAAGCCTTGTGTATCAAGCACTTGTTCCTGACCTCTCAACCTTAAAGGATCAAATAACGTTACATATCAGACTAATTAATGCAGATATGCTGCGAGCTGCCGTAGAAAATGTCGTGTACCGCATGCAGCTATTGGAACAGCACACTGGTGGTCATATTGAAACACATTTGTAATTAAAAATAAAACGTTGTTTATTGTTTTTACTAAAGTTGGTTTGTACGGTATTTGTTCATTTGACAATTAGGTATTCATTGTTTTCTTGAAATAAGCGCCCCCTATGGCGACTTTTGGTACTATTTTTTTTTTGCAGAAATCGAAACTGCATGTTCCACTAAGTATATACACCAAAATGTACTGCATTTGGCCTAATAGAATTCCCGCTAGCGAGCTCTGAACACCTCACGTTATTTCTTGCCCACCCGGTATTTACTAACGATCATCTTTCCCCAATTCAACATGTGTTTTCACCTTAACGCCACCACGACTTGTTTCGAGTTAATCGAACATATTATTTCTAACATGGCCAAGGGCAAAATCACTGTGGCAGTTTTTCTAGATTACTCTAAGGCATTTGATTCGATTCCTCATGATCTTTTATTATTTACACTAACCAATTTCTATAATATTCGAGGCCCCCCTCTTCAATGGATTTCCAGCTTCTTGAAAGATAGACATTATACTCTTTCCCTCTGTAACCAAACTTCAACTACGTTAACCCATAATATAGGTGTCCCTCAGGGTTCCATGCTATTCCCCCTGCTTTTCAATCTATTTATTAATGACCTTCCTTCATCACTTTTCCACTAACCATGATACTTTACACTGATGATGCCACTTTACTTTCCTCTGACTATTCTCTTTCTGCAATTCAATATACTCTTAACATTGCACTTAGTAATTTACGAAGTTGGAATATACAAAACCATCTTCATTTAAACCTTGAGAAAATGAAATACATTATTTTCCATCAAAAGAACAAGAAGCTCGATCTCCTTAATTTTTCTTTAGTATATCACACTACAGTACTTGCTCCTGTTAAAATTTTTAAATTCCTGGGGATTTTCCTTTCATATAACCTAACTTGGGACGCCCACATAAATTTTCTGGCCTCTACCTTAAATTACCGCCTTGGTCTTTTCTCACGCCATCATTATTTATCAAAAAACATTTTGCTTCTCTTTATTTTGCCCTTATTCAATCTTCCCTCATATACGGTATTCAATCTTGGGGCACTACTACTAAAACTAATTTAAAGTGCTTATATCGTATCCAGAAATGGTTTGTCCGCATTCTATTCAAATTTAAAAAATCCGATCCAGTTTCGCATCTTTTCCCCATTAAAGGCATTACTTCTATTTACTATTTACATTCTTTTCATCTCGCTCTCTTTATTTTTAAAGTTTTAAATAACAAACTTATCTCCTTGCTCCCCCAAAACTCTATTAATCCCAAACCACCTGGTCCATATAATCTCCGCAACAAGGACACATTAACTGTCCCTTTGACCAAATACACCTATCAATCTAAAAGTATAACCAACTTCGGCTTTAGACTTTGGAATAACCTTCCTAATGAAATCCGTTCTTCGCCTTCCTTGACTACTTTTAAATATAGTCTAAAGAAATATCTCTCAAATTCCCCTACTAACCCACTAACCTAGGTCTGTTTATTTACTTGTATTTATTGTATAATCCACCAGAGACCTAACATGTCGGCCTTGAGCCATACTGGCTCTGGTTGGATCCCGTAAGAATTTTTTTTTCCTATAAATAAATAAATAAATTTTCTCAATTCTGGAATGATGATTTTCAGACTAAGTCGACCATGCTCTACAAGTTTCTTATTGACATTTTTACTCTATCTCTTTTGGTTTTTGAAATAAAAATCATGTGCCAAAAATCCCTTAATTGGCATCGGACATCAATTTTAACAATACCATGAAATCGGCATGTGCTCTTGCGCACGGGAATCATGCTGGGAGCCATGTCACTGACTACTGTTCTCAACTGGTGCGTGCGATGATGCTCCTCTACCAGCTGTTGTCCGGGGGAGCTTATTTCGACAACGGTTCCCCCATCGATTGCTATACAGCTGCACTAACAGCTTTTTAATTGAAGTAATGGTATTTAGGATATTTGACTGTTGCACTTTATTTAAAACACCCTGTATAAAAGGAATTTTAATAACTGACTAAATGCAGACAAGGGTTAAATCATGACTGTGTTGTGTATGCTTTATTGAGTCTTCTCTGTAGGTTATATTTTTTCTTGTTCCCAATGCCATAACTATCTCCCATTGACTTTCTCCATTTCATATTAGCTCCTTTGTCTGCTTTTCGAATTGTTATTGTTTTAAGTTATTCCCTTAGGCTTACCCGAGGGAATGATTCTAGTCATTTTATCGCGGGCCCCCCCCCCCCCAACCTTAGATGTAAGTGTGTCCCTGAATTGTCTGTATAAACTCTGAGAGGTGGTTCCTACCAAGACAAAAGAACAAACAAAAAAAATCCAGAAATATAGGCCCGGAAATGTGTATTTTTGTCGGGATATCCCCCATATCTCTTAAACCATTGGTGCTGTGACATCAGAACTCAGAATGGTTACCAATGCTCTGTTCATTTTCTACTGCTAAGTTGGTGAAATTTATCTTGCAAAAATAACAGTGGGAGAATGACTGTGTGCCTTCACAGTCTCTTAGCAGCGAAAATACCATTTCTGGACATATGTTCAATGGAAGCACTGCCTACAGTTAAAATAGACAATTCGAGGACACATTGTACACTACTCTATCAAAAGTCATGGGACAACCCTGATTTGCATGAAAATGAGACATTCCTTTGCAATTTCATAGTTGACATTCTTTCCATCACTACATAACAGAGATGATGCTTGCGTGAATGCTGTAAGAATGTCTCAAAGAAAAGAGCTTTCAGACTTCCAAAGAGGTCCAATTGTTGGGTACCATCTCGCAGGCAAAACTGTTAGAGCAACGACATTGGACTCTGGATCAATGGCGAATGGTTGAATGGAGTGATGAGTCCCGCTACACCATCTGGCAATCGGATGGACGGGTTTGGGTATGGTGAACGCCCAGCGAACGTTATCTGCTAAGCTGTGTTGTGCCCACGGTGAAGTCGGCGAAGGGTCTGGGGGTGCTGTGTTGTGGGGGTGCTTTTCATGGTATGGGTTGGGTGCAATCGTTTCTGTGGACAAACATGTAAACGCAGAGCGTTACTTAGACATTCTGGACAATGCAGCACTCCCATCTCTGGCAGCACTTTGGCAATGGCTTTTTTCTTTTTCAGCATGATAACGCACCTTGCCATAAAGCAAGGGCTGTAGGTACATGGTTTGATGAAAAGGGGGTTCGAGAACTTGACTGGCCTGCCCAGAGCGCCGATCTGAACCCCATCAAACATCTGTGGGACGTGTGGGAACGTCGATTGCATGCTTGCGCAGAACACCCGAAATTGGTGACCGAACTATCCAAGACACTTATGGCAGAATGGCGAAAATTACCTGTCGAAATGTATCAAAAACTTGTGACAATATGCTCCAGAGAGTAGAAGCTGTGACAGCAGCAAAAGGTTGACCAACAAGATACTAAAATATGTATTTTTTGAGTATTTCAATTAAAGTGATGGTGTCCCTGAAAAAGCTTTATTGTGTTTCACAAAGTTAAGGACATTAAGGATTTGAAATGCCGAATCATGGTTGCTATTAACAAGGTGGATGTTGATATGCTCAAAAGAACTTGGAAGAAATTGATTAATGGCTGGATATCCTCAGTGTGGCCCAAGGAGCACACGTTGGGGTCTACTAACTTCGTTTAATAAAACTTTTTCAGTTAGTTTCATATACTGAAATCCGTTTCTGTTTATCTTTATTAGTTTTTTGGTAATACACAGGTAAAATGCGTCAGTGGTAAGTCGTGGTCGTAAATTTAATGGTATGCATATTCAATAGCAAGGAACATAAAACTCCCTATGAACATAGGTCGAACAACGCACAGTTTCAGAGATATGATGATTATGATACATGAAGAAACTAAACCTCTTCCCCTTCCCATGTAAATGGAATGCCCTGGTCATGTAAATGGAAGGAAGTAGACCTGGCTGATTCGTTGCCTGGACTGTATTTGAGCGAGACTACATGGCTGCAGCAGGTTACAGCAATGTCGACTTGGTGGATATGCATTTCACATACGGTCAGGCAAATGGAAATGCAGCAGACGTGGCTCGTCTTTACAGAGACGTGTACCCAAACCGACGACACCCTGATCGTCGCATGTTCATCCGTCTTCACCAGCGTTTACGTGACACTGATACATTTAACATCATACCCTGCGAAGGATGTCCGCGAACCGTTGGGGCTGCTGCACAGGAGCAGACCATACTGCAGCATGTGGAAGAGGTCCAACCACCGGCACAAGACGGATCGCCATCGCAGAGGTTGTAAATCGAAATACTGCTTGGAGAATTTTAAGATCATGGGCCTTATGTGGTTCATCATTCGTATTGCCCTCCGGCTGGTCCTGAATATGCTAATGATCACTTTTATTACTGTATTTTTGACCAGGGAATAATTATACATTCATACCCAAAGTAAAACAATTACATGAAAATAGGGAATTACATGTAAAAAGAAATCGTCTTAATGAAAATGCAAGGAGCAAATGTACGTTTACTTTCTTCCCAGATTTTAAAATATAAAGTCACTCTTCCTGCGCTTTATGAAAGGATATGGAAATGTTCGGTTTGCTTTTACATTGTGGCATGCTGAGGATCTGCTGTAAATAAAATTATTTTTCTGTGTTCTTCCAAACTTTTCATCCACTGCATAAGTTGAAGGTGCAGCAAAATAATCCATGATTGTATGGCTCTTTTAAAGTAAATCGTTTTAATTTTCGTTTCTGAACGCTACACAAAAAATAAATTAATAATGACATGACACTTCTAGTCTACGCTTACGTGACTTTATCTCAAGTGCATATAAAATGAATTCGCAAAAACTTTTGTTATAAAACGCTTACACGTGTGTTGTTTTCCACTGAAGATGACTCTTATTAGTTTTGCACTGTAACACCAGAGAGCAGAATAATCTCAGAATTTTAGTCCCAATTTTGCCATTAAGAGTGAAGTACATAGCCTAAATGACATTTTATTTTCGTTTTTCTTTGTGGTTAGAGGTTAACCTTTCCAGGGTTCTCCCCAGGCCCTTTTTAACGGGCGGCCCGCCCGGCTGATTTTGGCGACCGCCCGGCTTAATACACGAAAAACTGCACAACACTGCATAATATTTTATTTGTTTTTGTTTTTAATTTTTGTCCGCCCGGTTATTTTAGCTTACCGCCCACCTGATAAAATTTTCTGGGGAGAACACTGCTTTCTATATAGGTTTTTTTATTTAAATTCTGCATTTTTTTATTTTATTATTTCTTATTATCATAAGGCTAAACAAGAATACTCAATAACAGAATAAAGTAACTCTTTTAGCCTCATTCATACCATTATTCAGAAGAGATTTCTTTTCAAAATTCTCATATTAAAAAAAGAGACAATTTAAGAAATCTTAATTTAAGCATTTAAAAAATTAAACATAAAAGAAAATGTATTAAAAGAAATTAAAATTGCATTAAAAGAATTAAACTGTACATAATTTTTACCCTTTATACAAAACTGGTGCCCTTTGATTTTATGCTATCTTCCCCCAGTTACATAGAAAAAAAAATTAATGCTTTAAGGAAAAAATAAGTGATTTTTTTTTTAATAATAATATATTGTTAAATGAATATACCTTAAAGAGCATTAGAATACCACTACAAATGTTTTTATCAAATATAAGCAGTACTGAATTCTCCAATAATGAATTCTCTACAAGTTTTAAGAATTCTCAATCAATTCTTAATTGAAAACCCTTCGTCCAAATTTCATTTATTTTTTGAAAAATAAGAAAACCGATTTTTAGCATATCCTGGTTAAAATCCAGATATGTTTACAAACTTAAGGTGGAAGGCTCTACAAACGAGTGTAGAAGCCTGACTGTTACAAGTGCAGGAATGGCATTCATATCCCTTGGATTGTAGGTTTGCTATGAGCAGGAAACACTGCCTCTTCATCTCAAGCACATGAAAACATAAGTGAAAAGAGGTACAACTAATTTAACTCCCCCACCCAATTGCAGATCTGACATGCAAAAAGGTCACATGCTGGACTATCACATGTGAAACATGTGACAAAACTGCCAATGCATTCAGTAGTCAGCAAATGAAAGGTCTGATCTGTTGTATGCCGATTTCAGTCGAGCTGGATCCCAACCTGTCAATTGCCTTGGCATGACACTATGTAGAAATAAAAGGTGAGACCTATGATAGGCAAAACCCTCTATGCATACTCTTGACCAGTTGTTACCAGCTGTTCAGTAAGCCATGTGTTATTGTGGATCATGATTAAATTCAATGAATATTGTAACAATGCACTTTGCTCTTGTTTAATTACTCTTTTATTTGTTGTAATCTATCAGAAAAATTCTTTCTTAAATTAAAAATTGTATTTGTTATGCAGTATATTTATTAAAATTTAAGCTTTTTTTCAATAAATTGTGTAGAAATTTATCTTTAATAAAATAATGGGCAATTCAAGTTGAATGCTTCAAAAAGAACACATACATACACACCAATGATTGCTACAATGAGTTTATTTCACACAAAAATGAAATTGTGACTGTGGTCAGTGTTGTTGTTGTTTGTTTTCATGTTATTCATTTTTTTAAAAACCATGGTTATGGGGCTTTTTCCGGGGTTTATTGCTGTTAATGCTTGTTGCTCTGAGCAGTATGCTTTGTTTTTATTGTTTTAAGCTCTACTGTTTATTCTGCTGCTGCAGTCATCTTTGCCAGTTTGTTTTTTTTTACCGATTTATTAGCTATGTGTGTTTAATGGCTCTATTTTCTGTTTAGTAGAAATCAGTTTCTGTGTAACGCCTTTTAAGTGATTGTTTTCGTATGCTGTAACAATGACGGAATGATCGCTGACATTTGGCCTTTGTTGCTGCACTGATACGGAGAAGCGCTGACAAGATTCTTTTTCCCTTTTTTATTCCTTTGTTGTAGGAGTTAAGCATTGTTGATACATGTTGAGCAGGGAAGCAAGACACGTTTTTTTGTGATGTTCGAAGTACCAGGCACTTCTGATGTCTTAATCCTGGCCTCTGTCCTGTGTTTTGAGCAAACAAACTGTCCTTGTGGGCTTGGTTTTCTAAGCGTGGTTGACAGTTTTGAGCGTCCCATTGGGCGTGTGCCGCTGTAGAGAGAGAACTTTTTGTTTGGGCCTGGTGTTCTCTTGTTTATGAATGAGCTGTTCGAATCAACGCGGTTGCCGGCCAAGATAAGAACACATCGATGTGATTTCTAGGAACTGGTGAGACCGTTCTTTTGCATTTGCATGTTCCTCCTCTTGATGTAGGTGTTAATTCTTTCCTTCTCAAGTGCATATTGAATATTGTGGCAAAAGTAAGGGTGGTGCACAACCATGTTACCCCTTTTGCGTCTATGTTGAGACCGTGTGCCTATGACAGTTTAAGAATTTGAAGTAGACGAGTTGTGCGCAATTTAAACATTTAGCCATATCCTAGAACCAATATTGAGCCGTAATGCTTGGGGGTATTCCTGTCCAAACGAATACTGTGTGTAACAAACTCTTGTTGGCAGGCGTCTGGATTTGTCAGTCTGTGGCGTTACAGCTCTCCTCCCCCTTCCAGCCCGAGGCACACAGCAATATAAGCATTGCCGAGATTGGGTGTCAAATAAAGGAGGGCGTGACGCCTTCTTGTGTCACTCTAGCACGATCATGAACCCAAGTGTGCATGATAAATGTGGCTTCGCATGTCAACTGTGTAGCTCCGTCTGTGTGTGTAGTTTACGCACTTGTTGAGCATCCTTTAGGCACTTGTGAAAGCATAAGCACACTGGCATTAGAACAGTGATTAATAAATTACTGATTGATTATATGAGAATTGTGCTATGCTGTTTTAGCAGCAGTCATGTTGTTATTGTTTAATGTTAACTGAAGATCAATTTTAATTATTTTGCATGCTGAATTTTTCCGGGGCCCTGATATTGTTTTAATTGTATAACTTTGCATTTATGTTAATTTATTGTGATGAGTTATAAGCAGTATGCTTGATATTAAATTGTCATTATTCCGTAACTGCACCACGTCTATTCTTTGAGCATGGACCATTTTCTCGCGAGTCCAAAGAACCCTGCCTCACCGCGTGGGGCGACTAGTATTGAAGGTTCTTTGAGTGGGACCCTCCCCTACTAGTGAGGGGCACAAAATAAATATATGATTTCTATTTATGTGAAATAAATTCAATATAGCAGTACCAATACATTTTCTTTTTGTACCAATCATTTTGAATTACCTTGTACAGGTAGATCCTGTTATACGCGATTTCGGTATCCGCGATTTCGGATAGACGCGCTTTTCATTTAGTAGCATCATCGATCGCCAACAGACAAAAGCTCTTCTATTTTTGTTAAGAGTTGAATTCGTTTTTTAGTTTTTTTTTGTTCCTATCCCTGTGTTTGTGCATACTTAGCACATCACTGGCTATCTATGAATGATAAGGTTGCTATACATCAGTCTGGACAAGATCAGCTGAGTTTCTAATCTGTTTGCGAAAAGATTTATTTTTGTAGAACTTAAAATGCCGCCGAAAGGTAAAGAAAATATTATTACCGAAGGAAGAAAGCGGGTCCGATAATCCTACTCGTTAGAAACTGGGTTGGAGGTCCTCGATGAAGATGAAGAAAACGTTACAGCCGACCATCAAGCAATTTTTAATGACACATCCTGCCAGTTCGAACGATCCCTTAACATCCAGTCCGAGCTCCTCTTCCAAACTCTCTTCGGGATTCCACGATCACTATTACAGGAAGGAGACTGTTGGAAACAGTATCAGAGTCTTCTGGTACAGATGAGCCCAAAGCAATATAAAGTTTAGATTGTGGACACTTCTTTTTCTTGTACGTGTACATGTACTTTGAGTATTTTAGTGTATCTTGAGTTTTATAAAATAAAATGAAATAAGGTGCTATATTAAGACTAAAAAATAGAAAACTGTTGTATTACTAATCCTATACTTCTATACCGGAATTATTTACGTTATATCAGGAAAATAATTAATGCTTATGAGAACCAAAGTCTATTCTGTACATGTTAAATGGAACCCGTTTTACGCGAATTCGGTATACACAGCAGTTTCGAGGAACGTATGTATCGCGTATAACGGGATCTACCTGTACTTGGAATCAGATCTAAACAAATATTTCTATGTTCATAAGATGTTTCAAGGTATGTTTGCAATTAATTATTAGTTATATTGTGGTTATTAGTGTTGTCATCCCCCCCCCCCCCCTTAAGATAGGAACTATATTTTCATCTACATACGAGGACATGAAATTAAAAGCTTACTCAGCCAATGAAATCTAATGCTTTTGTCTGCCCTAGAAGACAAGCAGCGCCTAGACAGTGTATAGCTGTAAACTGGAGCTTCACCAGTCATGTTTGTCCTGGCCTTGCAACCTGTAACTGCACTTATAATACATACAGAAGTCATTAGGGATCTATGAAAATGAACTAAACAGGTCTGTGACAAGCTGAGAATCCTTTCCACCACCAGCGATTGTGCTCACTCTGATAGCCCTGCATCTGGACTATCTCCCTGCAGCACAGTTTCCATTGAAGAAGGCTTGAATGTAGTACACCCATAGCAATCTTCAATCACTCCTCCTGACAGACTTTCCAAAGCCCATCTAATGTACACAGATGTTGGTTTCCCACAGCCCTTTTCAATAATCCAAAGGCACAAATGTACATAGGTGAGGCATCTGGGGACTTCACTGGTATCTCCTGAAAGGGCATGGAATGGATTCCCATTTCTCGCTCCATGCGTTGAAGAAACTGTCGCGTCGATGCTGATGTATGGCTTGATGCCTTGTCCTGGTGGGCTCACACCCAGTTTGCATCTGCCCTGTACAGAGCTAGGATATCCCAAGCGAAAATAGGTGCTAGAACGTTAGCCTGGTAGTAGGCCAAGTTAATCTTGGTCTTTCTATCTACATGGTTCTCCCCAGGCCCTTTTGAAAGAGCGCACCACCCAGATGATTTTGGTGACTGCCTAGCTGAATATACGGAAAGCCACACAACATTGCATAATGTATTTTTTTTTTTTAATTGTTGCCTGCTCGGCTATTTTATCTTTCCACCCACCTGATAAAATTTTCTGGGGAGAACACTGTATCTACCTTGTGCAATGTCAGTTTACTGTTGTACCCATAACCGGCATCAATCATAAAGCCCCGTGGAAAAGTTTCTTTACATTCCGTGTGCCATTTTTCGAAGTCCTTAGAGCTTCGTGGATGGTAAAATATTGCTCAGGGTTCGTTGCAGTCACTGAGATAAATGAATGCTTTATCCAATATCATGATATATTTCCATTTTTCACCGGCTAGATGGCGCTCGTAGAGATTTCGCTAGTTGGTGTGCCGTTCACTAACATGGCGTGGTAACAGTTTGTGAATGCGGCTCTTTTTATGCTTTTGCAGGTTTAGATCCTGGTTGATAATAGCGTTTAGAGTGTAAACAGGTGTTCCTATC
Source organism: Rhysida immarginata (assembly GCA_023313115.1). Taxonomy (NCBI): domain Eukaryota; kingdom Metazoa; phylum Arthropoda; class Chilopoda; order Scolopendromorpha; family Scolopendridae; genus Rhysida; species Rhysida immarginata. The sequence continues at coordinate 690,053 of JAHWFO010003482.1, forward strand.
TAGTTTGCAATGGTCTTCTACGTTGCAAGATTAGGTCCGGTGATGAGAGCTTGAACTTTATGGACCACCTCCAGTGTACGACTAGTAGAGGTCGGGGATTGAGCCGTTTTTTCCCCGCTGGAATGGCTCCACTTCTAGCTAAACCTTTACAGTTTAGTACCTTGTATATCCCTTTCTTCGACACAGAAAATTCAAGCTCCTTGCAGGCTTTTATAAGTGTGGAATAACTATATTTTGCATCGGAAAGAGCTGTTATGTACCCTTCCCAAAACGGAGCGATTTTCGGCGGCATCATGCACAATCTGATACTTTGAACAGGATAGGGAGATAGTTGTTATATAAGTGCCCATTAACCCTGAAGTACAGCTTCATGGTATCGCCCTACAATCAGCAGGGGCATATGCAAATCTTTTTCATAAATCCCTAACGACCTCTGTACAACAGCTTGGATATGTGTTGTTTCATGTGCAATATTTGCAAATGTGTGGGAAGCTTTAGCAATTTAGGTAATAAAAATGGAAAGAAAAACTCACACACAATGATTTAACAAGCATTTCTCAAGAGATATAGTTGTCATGTTATTATTATGTGCTTGTGTAGCTTTACAAAATGAAGATTAATTACTGAGAAGAAATGATTGCTTAAAGGGCAAATGATACCAAATTGGAAGTTAATTTCATATAGTTTTGAATACTTTCCTGATACTAAATATCAATTTTATTATTTCTTTACTTTCATTTTTAATAAAGAAATCATAATTTAAACGCCACTTTCGGGAATATAATTCATTGTGAATTTTGTCAAAAACTCCTGCAATAGCGTTGCTTATGACGTCAGGTTTGGTAACTGAAACTGAAGAGATTTACGGGCCGTGGCGCAATTAACAAGCCACAGGCCCAACGAGATTTACAGGGCCTATTAATCTCGTCAGCCTCGGTTTAACAAAGATGATGTCACGTGCAGCTAACTTATTTGAATGGATGGGCCTCCATTTCGCTTATTTGTTGTCTCTTTCTTTAAAAAAGTGTAACTTTTCCCCATAAAAAATTGTTGTTTTCTTTTTTGTATGTTATATTCTTTCTGATTATTTATTATCTCGATAGCGATATTTTTGGTGTCATTTGCCCTTTACAGTCAGACTAAAATCCCATAATTAATTAGGTATGTATTCTAGAATAAATTATTTCATGGGTAACTGTTGTACAAAATCTTAATTTTAAAGCCTGAAATGAAGAAAAAAAAAATGGTTTTGAATCTAATTGGTTCATTCTGTGGCCTCGCATAGTTTTACTCAAATTCATTTAAGAAGTACAGTTGGGGAAACTTTTACCAGTGGGTTTAAAAATCCACAATTAAAACAGAGTATTTATATCCAAATAGAATAAGTTAAAAAAAAAAAAAAAGTCAGTTAAAATTATTGATAAAAATGTTTCATAATGAAGTAAAACTTTCGTAATTTATTTGCAGAGGGATGTGTTTAGCAACATTTTTAATGACTTCTGTTTAAAAGCAGACATGTAATCTTATCATACTTTCTTTAATTTTCAGGTTTCAAATTCGTTACTCAAGGAAAAGAAAATGATGAACTGGTGAAAGAATGTTCACATCAATGATCTGACATGAACCTATTTAGTTTAAGTCAACAGAGAATTTATAGTCGCCGAGTTGTAATGTAAGGGAAGGGAGCAGATATCAGCAAACTTGTCTTCATTACTGTGTATCAAACCCTGCTGCATATAGTGCTGCATAGCAAGCAGGGCAGTCTGTAGACCCAAGCTCACTAATACGAGTAATCACAATGGTCATATCAGCTTTGAAAATGGCTACAAGATGAGTGGAAGCAGAAGGACTGCATCCTGTTTTCTGCTGCAGCATGTAGACAACCAGATATATGCGCGTCATTTATCTGAGGAAGACATGGTACCACGATACTCCGCGGGAATAAAACAAACATTCTTTGGGGAACAAACCAATCATTTAAGTGTTGATTCTACTATAAACACAATTGAGACCATATAGATCTCTTCAGAATGCCAATGTTCCTGAAGATGGTGTGACCTTTTTTCAAGCATAGATGTCTGAGAACAAGTGTAAGAATACAACAAGAACTTCAAGTATTGATCTAACTTACAAATTCACCAGCGCAATTCAGATCTGTTAAACAAATTAGTGAAAAATAGGTCCTTTCTGAAGCAGTACTATTGGTTTGGAAAGAAAGTTCCCATACAATCACTCTAAATACGAATCCATGGGGATGGATTTTATGTAAGCACATGCAATGACGTCTAATCAAACCATTGTTTCCTTGCAGAGCTGGAGACACTTTGAAAGATGGTCCAGCAACTGACTGTGTCCACATGGATGCCTGCACACACTCCTGTCCAAGAAACGTCATTTTGATTAGTTAAACAAAGCAGTCACATCCGATGAGAAATGACATCTGTACTCGAACATTTCACACAAGAGGAGCTGGACAGACAAAGGGGCAGCTGCATCAGCGCAGTAAAAGGTCGCCCTGCATCAAAAGAAGCTCATGGTTTTTGTTTGATGGGATGTGAGGGGTGTGATTCAATGAGTAATGTTGCCATACAATCAGATCATCAACGTCCACATGTACTGTGAACAACTGCAACATGTGGCAGATGCAATTGCAGAAAAACATCCTGAAATGACTGATGTCATCTCTCTTCACAACAGGGCGTGACCACACGTTGCAAACGTGACCTATTAAAAACTTTGGAGTGGGAAGTTCTCTTGCCTACCACTTGACCTTGTGGTTACAGACTACCACTTCTTCTTATAGACTACCAGAATTTCTTGAATGGTAAAAATTTCGAAACTGATACAGACTTCATAACTGCAGGAGGTGACTTCTTCGATGGCAAACCAGCTGCATTTTACCACACAGGTATGCAAGATCTACCCCATCATTGGCAGTAGGTGTCGACAGTAACGGTGAATACATTACAGATTGATATGTGCTTTTCACTGCATTGTTTTTATGTATTTTGTCATTATTAAACATTGTATGGGAACTTTCTTTCCAACTCAATATTTCAAAAATAACATAAGTTACAAGGATTTGCAGTAACGTCCTGTATCATGGTGTCGGAATAGACCCAGAATAGGTATAAAGACAGCTTATTAAATTAAAAAAGAAAAGATTAGGCTCGTCATTGTATATGTAAGTGGGCTAAAATGGGAGAAATAAAAATAGTAAATGCATCATTATAAATAGATGCATTATCAATTATCATTAACTATTGATATATTGTGGAAAAACAAACAATGAAAAGAAAAAAATCCCAGCTATCTACTTCAAAAGATCAAATAACACAGGATGGGCAAAAAGTCTTGTAAATAATTCAAAAATTCACCAACAAAAAAAAGTTAACCTTAGAATTATACGGATTGCAGAAAATGATAAATAAACTCAAAAAGTTTTTTTAAGCTAATAACAGACGTTTTGCTGTCAACAATTCAACTGAAATATGTTTATTTAAATACAAGTGTTGAAAATTTAATAATGATTATAATGACACAGATTGGAGGAATAGGGAAGGTTCCCTTTTACAATCCCTCAAAATTCCCAACATTGTCCATGACATTTATCAATCATTGTGATAGCTTCATAATTCTGTCAGCAGTCCCAGATCTTTTGATGTCATGGAGTGGTGGACTGCATAACGTCGGGAACAGTGTGGAAATGAATGCTATGCAAGGTTTCTTAAGTTTTGGGAATAAATCAAAGTCAAAGGGACTAAGATATGGAGTGTATGGAGGGTGGTACAGCACTTCCCAAGCCCATCTTACACACAAGTAGGTCAAACACAACACCAGCCATATGACAATGGACATTGTCATGGAGGAGTGACGGGAAATGGTCTAACTACTAACTTTATTATTCATCAATAAATTTTATTCTCTACAAAGTACGAGGAGATATCAGAAATAACTCCCTTTATTTTTTTTCAAAGAAAATTACAAACCATACAGGTAACCAACTAATTCCAGCTAAAACTATATGTGATTATCTATTTTTCAACATAGGTACCTTGATGATTTATGGATTTATCCCAACGCTGTGCCACTTTCAGAATACCTCACTCGTATACAACTCTGCTGGCTGTGGATATACCCAATGACGCATGGCAGATTTGAGTTCCTCGTCAATCTCAAATTTCTAACCACCCAGAAATCTCTTCATGGGACCAAAGAGGTGGTAGTCCAAGGGTGCTAAGTCCAGACTGTAGGTTGGGTGGTCCAGAAACTTCGAAATGAAACAGGCCGGTTTTGCTTTGATGATGTTGGCTATATGTGGGCGAACACTGTCATGAAGAAATCAAGCATTATGTCTTCTTATCTGGCCACTTTCCCGAATAGCAAGCCACAGTTTAGTCAACGTTTCAAAATAATAGCAATGTTGATGGATGACCCACGAAGAAGGAAGTCTGCGAGTAGGATGCCTTGCATATCCGAAAAAATTGTAAGTATAATCTTTCGAGCTGAAGGGGAAACTTTGAATTTTTTGCGAACTGGAGAATGTGGATGTTTCCACATAATGCTTGCAGTTTTAGGCTCAGGTGTGAAATGCAATTCCTAGGACAATGCCATTCAGAAACACATTTTCCTCCTGTTGAACTGCTGCAAATGTTGCAGACTGCATGCCATTTTGTTGCTGGTCTGTTCTGGTGTCAGACATTTTGGAATCCAATGCGAACAGACTTTGCGGTATCCAAGCTTCTCATGCACCAAATCCCGTGCAGATCTATAGGATATGTGAAGCATTTCACTCCTTTCAAGGAAATGCGATGGTGTTCTCTGATTGTGTTGTTAATGTCCTCGATAATGCTGGTGTTGCCACTGATGCAGGCTACCCAGAAAGTTGTTTATTGGCAAGGTTAACTCTTCTTTCCAGAAACATTTTACACCACTTGCACACACTGGAATAGTCCAAACAGTGCAAAAATCTGCCATTTCCTCGTGAATTTCAGCAGATTTCTTACCTTTTGTGAATAACAGCTCTCTGTTCTTCCACTTAGACGAGGTGATAGCGGGGCCATTTGTAACGTAGAACATAGTGCGCATGCATAAGAACAATTCTTGTTGTGCAATATCTGTGTATGCACTCAGCCTTCTTTTTTTGACTGTGTTTACTATTACACAGTGACTGTATTTCCTTCGTTAAAAAATAAATGGCATTACTTTCTGATTTCTCCTTGTACTAATGTCAGAGTATTAATGGTCCAATTACGAATGTAACAAGTAATGCTATTATCACTCTAAGGATTCAAGTTCCACTCATTTCAATAGTGGTAGGGAAAAAGTGATGTCTTCTCATGGCAAATCATGAGCAAACGAGGGGAAATCAAAAAGTAATTGAGTAAATTTTACATATCAAAACTGTCGGGTATTTGCAAAAATTATTACATACATTTTGAAGAGCATATAATTCTCCACCACCCAGAGATGACATGCATGTATGCTTTCTGCATGCAGAGTTACAGCTCTTACAAAATGGCAGGAACCTGGAGACATTCGAGTCTTGGAGATCCGGAGTGTGGTCAGGTTTCTGTGGTCAAACGGACAAAAGCCTTCTGAAATCCATCTAAAGTTGTGTGCAGCATATGGTGACACGTGCATGACATTAACAAACGTGTGCAACTGTTTGCCAAGTTCACAGCAGGGCACGAAAGTGTCTTCAATGAACCACGTTCTGGATGACCGTGCACATCCTATACACAGGAGAAGATTGATGCCGTGAATGCAGTGATTCAGCAAGACTGGCGGGTAACGATCCAAGCAGTGGTAATGGAAGTGGACATTTCATACGGAACTGCACACATCATCATCTATGGAGACCTTAAGTTTCGGTAAAATCATTACATAGAGAACCGCATGGCATACATTTTGAAGCATTTGCTTCGGTACCACAAGGAGGGACACTCATTCCTTGAGCATATTGTCATCTGAGATGAAAAGTGGGAGTTTCATTATACCCCGAAATGAAGCAACAGAGTATGGTGTGAAAAAATAGAGTTTCCCCCTCCAAATAAATTCAGGACAACACCTTTTGCAGGAAAGGTCAGGGGGTTACTGTTTTCTAGGACAGCCAGTGTTCTTCTTGCTGATTTTCTGGCCAAAGAAGAAACTGAACATTTCTGCTTATTCTGCCACATTGGAACGGCTACGAGCTGTTCTGCGCTGAAAGCGTTTGCAGAAGGCTACAGACAAGGTCATCATTCTGCATGACAATGCATATCCCCATGTCGCTGCATCAGTGTTGCAAATACTGCAGTCCTGGAAGTGCGAAATCCTACGCCATCCAGCCTACAGTTCAGATCTGGTGCCCTCGGACTTTCACTTGTTCAAACTTCTAACGCAACATATTGCTGGCACATGCTTCCAGAGCGACAATGAGGTGAAAACAGCTGTGCAGTCATGGCTTCACTCCCAGCCAAGCAAATTCTACACTATGGGCTTCGAAAAGTTGGTCTCACATGCTTAAATGTAAATGGTTATGTTGAGAAGTAGATCAGTGTTCATCGTTCAAAATGTATACAGGGTATATCAGGTTAGATGGTCATAAAGTACCTAGCGTGATCCTTTGCATGATTACAAACTTAAAGTTCCTAATGCAAAATGTTCAAAACTCAAATGTTAAGGGTCTAAACATCATGCGAAGTTTGCTGAAAACCTGTCGAAAACGTCATTTAATCTCAACAATTGCCGCCGATTTAATTGTAATCACCCCTTTGAATTTAATGAACTGCTGGTGCGGAAAGTTCATAAATGACGTAATGACGCAATTTAAATTTTGAGATTTCGACATTTTCGATAAGGAACTTTAAGTTTGGAATCATGCAAAGGATCACGCTACGTACTTTATGACCATCGAACCTGATACACCCTGTATGATGCTTTTTGCAAATACATGAGGGTTTTGCTGTGAAAATTTTACTCAATTACTTTTTGATGTCCCTTCATATTTGCACTGTCTTAATGCTTCACAATGAACCCTTCACATATAGTGAAATCACTTTGGTTTTGCATGCATTTAATGAACTATTTGATCTCCAATGCACAAAAGCACTGATGTTGATGACGTGATTTCATCCACAGGGCTTCACATTATTGCAATACTTGAGCTGTATCCACATTTATAGTTTGTACACTGGCTATTTCATAAGGATCGCAATCGCATGCAAGGTGCCGTTCAAATATTATGTAATGCAGTTTGGGGAGGGGGGTCTTGTAAAACGTTACAATGCGTTACGGGGGGGGGGGGATCAAGCAACGCGTTACGTAACATTAAGTTTTTGTTAAAATTAAAAAACCAAGCAAGTGTGAGTCGGATTCACGCACCGAGGGTTCCATACTATCACACAATAAATTTGTGTTATGTATTTACCAAAAAAATTGTGTTTTCTTTCATTCAGTTCGGGACCCTTAGCACGAGTCCGCCACGAATCCGATCTCAAAAACAGAATGTGTGCAACTAGTCGAGACGTGCATGGCAAGACTGCCCATGACCATGGTGAAAATACAGTACGCCCACAGCGACTTGCTGCCAGAACAGCAAATGAGATTATCTGCATTGTGCGCCACTGCAAAACATCGTCCGAGTATGCCGAAAGAGTCAGAGCTTGACAATTCCTGAACCCTCTTCGTCTGCTCTCCGGACGCCAATTACGAAAGAGTCAGAGTCACTGGCAAACCCCGTGGATGAAGTTCCTATTTGAATTGTCTTTTTTTTTTTACTTGATTAATACGTATTATTATTTTGGCTGATTTTAACCAAAGTTTTCATTTTTGTTATTATATTTTGACTAAAATCTTTTACTTCAGTTAAGTTCCAGTTTCTAATTGCATTACCAAAGATTAAAATAAATAATGTTACTTGTGTTGAGAGTTTATTAGTACAAATTTGAGACTGTTTCAACATATTTTAATGTACAAATACTCCTCTGGAAGGCTGGTTTTAACCAAAGCTTTGACTTTTATGAGTAGATTTTGACTACTCTCTCTTACTCTTACTTCAGTTACATTTAATTTGTATTTGTATTTAATGTAAAACTTAGCAAGTTTTATTACATTATGCGTGATCGTTTTTTATAGAGTATTATGAATAGATAAAATAAATAACGTACACTTGAATGTGTTGCGAATTAATAAGAATGTCTTTTTTATTTATTGTTACTGCAAACGCGATGGAAACAAACGATATTTTAGTGATTTTCCAGTATTCTGCACGACATAATTGACATTAGGTGTTACATAACATTTAAGGGTGGGAGGGGGAGGGGGTAAAGCAAAACATTACGGTGCGTTATGGGATGGGGGGAGGGTTCAAAAATCTTCAAAAACTGCATTACGTAATACTTGAACGGCCCCTAACATTAAGCATGACTTCAATGCATCCTATCTTTTATTCATTATGCATCCACAGCTCCTCAAAGTCAGTTTATACATTATTTTATCTAAAAAGATAAAGTGAGAAGGCAACTGTCTTTTTACGAGGGTAGGTCATAAAGTTTTTATTATCGTATTTAAAAAATTTACCTGCGAACTCGAGCAATGGTGGTTTTTATGTTAATCTTTTTCTACATATGCACCATGCAAGGTGACACACTTTTCCAATCGATGGATAAGCTTGTGTAGGCCATCTTTGAAGAAGGTATCATTTTGGCTGGTGAAAAACTGCTCCACATCCGAAATCACCTCATCATCACTTTGGAAACGCCTCCCACACAGTGGTTTCTTCAGCAGAGGGAAGAGGAAGTAATCACTAGGTGCTAGGTCCAGTGAGTAGGGAGGATGGGGCAAAATTTCGTATCCCAGATCTGTCGCCAGTTTCAATGTGTCCCGGGCTGCATGGGCAGGTGCGTTGTCGTGGAGGAGACACACTCCTTTCGTGATCATTCCGCGGCGCTTGGACTTGATGGCGTCCCTCAACCTTTTGAGGAGGTCTCGGTAATAGGTCCCCGTAATTGTGGTGCCTTTCTTTGCGTAATCGGTCAAGAGTACCCCGCGGACGTCCCAAAAGACGCTGAGCATCACCTTCCCTGACGATTTCTGTCTCAGGGCTTTTTTGGGGGGAAGTGAGGACGAATGCTTCCACTGTTTGGTCTGTTCCTTTGTTTGGAGAATTATCCCCATAAACTGCAACAAGCTCGGCATGGATATTTTTTTGCATTGTTTCCCTTCGAATGCAAAAAACGAACCACAGCGCGCCATTCGTACTTTCCCACAGGCTGCACCATCTGGGATGACGTCATCTAGCGGCGTTGTGCGGTACTGCAGTGCGCCAATTTTGAACATGGATACTCGGAATGGATGCGTGCATGTAGTATGGTATTAGTTTAGACGATAATTCCTGTTTCTCCCCGCTATAATAAAAACTTTATGACCTTCCCTCGTAAAAGAACAATATGCTATGAAACCATTGATTTCTTTATCTTTAGCAATTCATTTTTCCAGGGTCTTTATAAATGAATGATTCCTCAAGTGAAACCTTTTTTTTTTTTTTTTTTCTTCCCCCAAATGAAGTTTAAGATTGACAAATTACAAAGGTCTGAAAATTTCCATTTTGGAACCCTAGTCTCCAAATGTTATAATTTCTATCTTTACTCATCTTGCCAGTGATTTAAAACATAATAGAAAACCTTGTAAAATTGAGTAAGCTTCTAAGTATCTGCATTTGCATTCATTACCAAAGGAAGATTATGGATTGGAAACATCACGGATCACACATATCACCATTCTCCTCCAGCACTGCTGTGATCCTATCAAATTTCCATCCCTCATATATTGTAACTATTGCAATATGACATTATATGATATGTTTTTTATCATTTTTTTGCCCATTTCATTTACCGTATGTATATTCACATCCCCCTACCATCCATCCTTCCACTCCCTTCCCTAATGAAGTGTAATTGATGCAATTATTACGAGAAGTGAAAATCAATTGCGTCAGAGACAAGGATTTCCTTTCCCCTTTTCTCTCCTTATTTAAATGATCCTATCCTCTTCCCATTATTTCCATTAATGAAGACTAAAAAATCAAAATGCATAAATAAAACTAAGTTTAAAAAAAAAAATAAATAAATACATGAATAAAAAAAAAAAAAAAAAGATAAAATAAAAAAAAAAGTATTAAATGATTGAAACCTTTTTTTCCATAAGAAAATCTGAGTAATTTGGGAATTAAAACCTTTTAGGGTTATTATAAATTAACAAATGGTTATAATAAATTATCTCAAATAAGGAAAACAAGTATTTTGATGGCTATTATAGTTTTAAATAACGCATAACGTTTTTAGAAAATGTTATAATTATTAAATGACTAGTATGAACAATAAAATTAAAATTGGACCCAGAGTGGTAAGACTTTGAAAAAAAACCTGATTTTCGGATACAGACTATCCTTTATTAAAACAAACTATGTATCCTTTGACAAAAAAATCTGTGTCCAATTTTATTTTATTCCAGGGTTTTTGTGTCTCATCCTTCTTTTCTTCTACATCCGTCATTTGTATGAACAATAAATTATGAAAAAAAAGGTACAGTAATAAAATGCTGAATTATTTAACTGTTACAAATGCTCAATACAATTCAATATCAAATCACAGGTTGTTGTTTTAATGTAAATGAGGCATATGATAAAAATATGATCACTTCATATAATTGCTTAAAACCATAAACAATAAATAAAAAATAAATAAAGCATGCATGTTTAATGACCAGCTTAAAAGCAAAACATTCTTTGCAATGAAATGAAAAATTAAATATTTGTGGTGGTATACCCCATCAATAACTGCAGTATTCACAGAGTTCAAGAATTTATGAAAATCTTCACGTGCCTCGTAGCTATGTAGACGAATGAAATCAACAGCAAGTGGTACAGACACATTGGACATACGATTAAGCTGTTTTATCTTATCAAGAAGATCTGTGAAAAATTTGTAGCCACCCTTCAGAATACAAAGAGCAACAAGTGGTTCTTTACCAATATCTTGAAAGATGTCTCTGGCTAAACGTTCAATCCTGTCAAAATAAATACATAATAAGTACTTGCATTAGAAATTATTAAAACAAAACGGAATAAGAATTAAGTGCAATGCAAAAGATATAACAAAAAAAATTAATTCCTTACAAGTTAATTTACCCATAATAAAAGGTTAAGTGACGCGGATTTCTACTATAGTCTATCCAGTGAAAGAAAAACTACGTTAAAGGGCAACTGACATGAAAAATGACCTATCAATTTTATTTTTTTATAACATAAAGGACCATGAACTAACTCTAATTCGACTTGTAAAATTTTTATAACTTAAGTAGTTTTTTAAATATAATTTTTCAAACATCAGTTTTCAAAACTCACGACGTTTGAGCTTCGCCTCGATTCACCACTAGGGCATGACATCACACTGGAGAATCGTCTTGGCTATCTAACATAGAATAACTCATCATCGTTTTTCTTTTTCGATTATTTTCTATCCTTCATTTTGGAAAATCCAAACAAAAAAATGAGATCCGCTTACATTGAAATGTTCCTTATTGCACTAGCGTTATTTGGGTTTAATTTTGCAACAAACTTGAATTTTAGTTTATTTTTCATTACTTGATTAATGTGTGTGTGTGTCGGTTTCAAATGTTCAAGAAAAAGTTACAAGATTTAAAAAGTGAGCAATTTATACACGAACTGTGGCCTTGGCCTTCTCATCTTGTTTCTCATTTTTTACTTTTGTTTATATTTTATATCTTTCCCAATGTGTGACAATTATATATATAAGGGGCACATATATATCGTTAGATCAATTCATATTTACATATTTAATCAATTGTCGATTGGTTTATTAACATGCCTTATTATTGCATCGTCAGTTTATGGAATCGTCAGTTTATATATTCATAATGTGTTTATAACATTCTCTTATGTATTTACTTGGTTGTGATGATTTCGCTCTCCACCCGTGTCAATTTCTCCTTACGATCGGGATGAACCGGTGCCCATAAATATATCTAATTATAAATATTGGTTAATGTTCACTCCTGTTTATTTGAATTTATTTTTTAAAGACTGAGGGGCTGCACCCACCAGACCTCCCCCCCCCCCCTCCTCTAATGAACTGATATATATAACCTCAATGAAACTACTGCACTTTTTCCTTACCACATATACAAACACATGCCTACATCGTTTAAGGGGGGGGAAAGATACGCGAAACGAATTTCCTGTAAAAAAAAAAAAAATATATAAAACAAAAAAATTCTATATAGCCTATCTTATTCCAATACCTGAATAAACTGTTTGAATATTTCTGTTCATAATTTGTCTAAGAGTTTTTTCTGAGTCTTCTTTTAACTTAAAATCAATAAAGAGCAGGTCGTTTTTCGATTTCACTAATAAACAGCTCTATGTATATTGACATTTTTATGAGGGATTAAAAAAAAAAAAAAAGATGTTTACAGCAAAATTATTCTGAAAAAATTCCCAGAAAAAATAAAACGGCAGTACTTGTAGGAAGTTAACAGGTGATAATTTTTTATAATTTTAGTTCAGAGCAACGGAATCATCACCAGTGGGGGGGG
>JAHWFO010003482.1:705898-723792 GCA_023313115.1 Rhysida immarginata
ATTTTTTTGTAGCTGATGCTAATTTTTTGTCACTCAGAAATATCACCTGAGTAAAACAATTTTTTTTTTTTAAATTATAAGTGGACATTCAATTTATTTTTATGAAGCTAGATTGTTTCTGAAGATATTAAGTGTCTGTATTCCAAAAGAGCATTTGGAATTTTGTTTCATTAAAAGAATTTCAGTGAAAATGATGGTGGTGCTAATTTTTTGTCACTGACTGTAAAACTAAATTTTCACTATTAACCCATTTAATACATGTTAAAATTTAACATATACATTCTGTAAATAATTATTTTAGTTGAATGTAATGGAAATTAGATGTATATTCTCTTGTATTATTTAGTATAAATACCATGAAATAATATTAAGTATATAAATAAATAGTTCAAAAACGATTATACAGGCCATAATTGGATTGACTATTTTGAACTATTTATTTATTTGCTTTATTAATATTATTTCATGGAATTTACATCTAATTCTGTAAATAAGTTAATACATGTTAAGGACTTTTTATTTTTTTCTCATATTTTTGCGTGCAACCATAAGCTGAACAAGAATATACCATTTCGTTTCTGGCTCTATTTTTATGCTCGAAGATCTATTATGCCATGGGAAATAAACCCTACCCCTTCTATTTCTATGCTAGAAGGAACAACCTTCGTATCACATCACACCTAAGGCTTGGCCGATTAGTGTGTAGGGGTATCAAGATGCCTAAGTCATTTGACCTAACTCTGGTGCCATAGAACAAGAGTCTATGCGGCCTCTATCTATTTTCATGCTCGAAGGCTAAGCCTTAGCTGTGATGTGATAAGAAGGTTGTTCCTTCTAGCATAGAAATAGAAGGAGTAGGGTTCATTTCGCATGGCATAACAGATTCTTTGAGCATAAAAATAGAAGCAGAAACGAAATGATATAATCTTGTTCAGCTTATGGTTGCACGCTAAGATATGAGAAAAAAAAATAAAAAGTCCTTAACATGTATTAACTTATTTACAGAATTAGATTAAATTCCATGAAATAATATTAATAAGGTAAATAAATAAATAGTTCAAAACAGTCAATCCAATTATGACCAGTACAATCGTTTTTGAACTATATATTAATTTACTTTATTAATATTATTTCATGGAATTTATACTAAATATATAATAGAATATACATCTAATTTACATTAAACATTCAACTCAAATAAATTATTTACAGAATGTATATATTAAACAAATTTTAACATTATTAAATGGGTTAATAGTGAAAATTTAATTTTAAATGAGTTCTTATTAATATCGTTATAACATTTTTGTATATTTTTGAAATGTAAGAATAAATATTAATTTTTTTATTTTATTTTACTTTTTGAGATTAAAAAATTTTATCTTGTTTTTTTCTTTTTTTTATTTCAATATTTTTATTAGAATTTTCATTGAAGATTTTATGCTTTTGGATAGAGGCTATCATTTTTAATTAATTTTTTTATTTGTAAAAAATTTGTGAATTAAATTAAAATAAATATTTACATAAAATAGGCCAAAGTATTAAAAGAATTAAAAAAATTTATTTTGAACTGATCATAAACCCCGAGATATTGTACAGTCTCATTTTTAAATATAAAATAACGTAATAATGATGCTTAATAACAAATAATATTGTAAAGAATCATTAATTATGATTAAATAATAGGCAAACTACATTTAAAAATGAGCGAGATCAGTAACATTGAATAAAGCTAAAATAACATGTAATCACAAGTCAATCCTATGCCAACAAGGGAATGTTTTGCCTATCACAGCTGATCCACAGGGTAATTGATTTTGGTGGCACTGGCTTCCCTTTGCAATGAATAGGATGACCCCTCTATCTATTTTTATGCTAGAAGGGGGTCAACTAAAACAACAGATCTACAGCATTAACATCGATACTCGTGAATAGTTACTCCAACGAATAAGTGATAAGGCCAATCAAATTTGCAATAACAATGCCATAGCTCATGTTCATGATTTGATTAGCTCGTGTTTATGATTTTTAGGTCTCGTGCTTGTACTCATGGGACAGAATTTGAGCACTTGTTATACTAAATTGTATACTCTCTTATGCATATAATTTAAATGTTAATTATAAGTAATATAGCATGTGTTTTGTTTACCTACTTGCACAATAAAACTTTGATCTATTGTAATTTGTACCTAATTGTAATACCACCTAAGTTTATCACCTTTTCTTGCTCAAATTAATCACTGCAACAGGTTGTTAACCTTCATTAACTCACTGTGAATCACCCTGTATAATAGGAGGTACGTTCAGAAAGTAAGTTCTATTTGGTAATACAAAAAAAGCAAGTACACATCTCAAAAAAAAAAAATTTACAATATTACAAAAAAATCTCCATATTTTGAACTGTTTTCTTACATAGTTTGTACCATTTTCAAGGTACTTATCATAGACAGGAAAGAGTTTTTTTTGTATCCCTCTTTATAAAAAATCAATCATGTAATGACAGTCATCGTTTGTTGAACTTCCACCCACCGATTAATGACTTCAGGTGCAAAAAGAGATGAAAATCCCTAGGTAAAGTAGAAGGTCAGCAACGATGATGGGATAAAGGAAGGTATCACTATGTGGTTGACAGCATAGGTGCCGAATCTGGGGGGGCATGACACTTTCTGCCCCCCCCCAAAAATTTTGCGGGGGGGGGGGGGGGCAATCCCCCTCAATATATTTTCCATGCGCTTTATTTTTTCCTATATTTTTTCAAATTTCTCTCAGTATCTTTTTTATTTTGGGCATTCTTCTGGATGGGTATACAAAAGTTGCCCCTCCCCCCTCCCCAATATTTTCCTGAAGTGACAATTTTTTACAAAAACCTGTACCCTGTTAAAATAAGTTATGTAGAAAAGTAATTCAAAGTATGCAGATATTTTTGCAATAAATTTTTTTCTGACTGTGTATTTGCTCTTTTGTACTACCAAATGGAACTTACTTTCTGGACGTAGCTCGTAATTAATACTTCATTGATAAACAAAATACCGAGGGGCCAGATACTGGGGATGGACATCAAATTAAGGAGAACTGGGAAACCACTAATCCACATAACAAAACTTTATTGCAATGGATACGTATTTCAGCAGCCACGCTGCCTTCTTCAGCATCCGATGGACGCTTTAGATCAGAGAAACAACGTTGTTTCCCAGTTCTCCTTAACTTCATTAATTTATTATTTTATTAATTTTATGAGAACTCTTTCCAAGGAAACACTTTTCATTGCATGTGAGAAACCATCTCCACCAATAAATCATTACACAAATCTTGCGAAAAATAAACTCGAATCCAACCAATAACAGTTTTTTTTTAAATTTACAACAAATTTTTAAAAAACAATTTTATAGTAAGTGTTTTAATGATATATATGATTATGTGTGAACTGTGTATTATCAGAAAAATGAGAAAAAAGAAACAATGTAAGAGGTGTGTAACTTATACCAAGTGAAAAGTGGACTTAAATCCAGATTATATTTTATTTAATTGTTTTATATTACAGCCATTTAAATAATATTCTCATATTTGTTTGTTTCTTTAAAACATTATAACATTTAAATAATATTTTAAAATATTATAACATCTAACGAAATTGTATAATTCATAAATCTCATTTTTATTTATCCTTATTTATTTCTTTTTTCCTTTAAAGCTTAAGGCCGAATGAAGCTGCTTCAATAGAATTTTGTAAATAATTACCAGGGTTATTTGCACACGGTGGCAGCACTGGTTCATGGATGATACAACAACATTGAAAATCACATCAATACAGTTAGGTTTTGCATGAAAAATGTTGGGTATTTGCAAAGAACAGATTCCAGGAGTGCTTTCAAACAACTGTACACTCGATGCCAAAAATGTGTGACCAGTGGCGTAACTAGGGGGGATACGGGGGGTTCGGACGAACCCCCCCTTTTATTTCCCTGATCTGTTTAAGTTCATATGTTTTTCTTTGTTTCCACTAAAAAACTATTCTACATTTTACACCCACCGAACACCCCCATGTAAAATCCTGGTTACGCCCCTGGTGACTGCAGAAGGGAAGTACTTTGAGGGACATGTTGTCTAAATATTGGTATCCTGGTTATTTTTTTATAACATTTGTGTATTAGAGACTTTGAACTAGAGCTGAAATCACAGTTTAATGAGAGGAGAGCAAAACAATTTGGGATAGGTTGTATATGGTATAGCTGCAAGTGTTTTACATGAAACATCTTTGGTGACGTGAAATGGTGAATGAAATACTATATAAAATTTTGAAAGGAATGTTTTTTCCTCTCGTTATTTTGGGTTATTATACGTAAGTCGCTTGCAGCTGATACAATTCTACTGAACAGCTGAGAGTGATGGGAGTGGTAAGAGATGTACAATTTACATTTAATAGTCATCATTCTCTCTATTGTGATTCCATTTAATGTAGTGACTTGATTGCTGGAGCTAGCCTATGGTTAAAATGTTTCTGCATAAATCTCCCGTAACCACTCATTGAATGAGTCGATGTTGAAGTCGCCAGTGATGATGTGGGGTATCTCTTTGTCTAACTACCATTTGTTTAGAATTGTTGTGTAGCGTCCCCCACCCCAGCAGTGTATGATAGTTCCACAAAGTATATATAGATTGCAGTGAGGGGGCGTGGTGCTATTAGTTCGGGACCAAACTAAATGAGATGGGACTTGACACTGTGATAGCTATTCATTATAATCTCTTTATTGACCAGACTCTCTGACAGTAACAACCATAAATTATCAACATATACAATGTACTATTATAATCAGAGGCCCCTTCATAACTTATACTAGCATATACCATTCACTACACGGAGGCGTTGCTCATCTTAATGTCAAAGCTAGCACCATATACGCATGAGAGCCGTGCATGCAACTGCGGGCATCATTTCACGTGCGTCTGATGAGGTATATAAAGCCAGCATTATTAATCTGTATGCAAGCACTGTGCCCCCGAAAAAAAAAAAGAAGAGAAAATGTTCCAGAACTGTACGCACTCACGTGAATCGCACCTCCTTTATGAGCAACTACGGGGAAGGTACTGTAACCCCTCTTGGCGGGCACAGCCACCTTACACCCAGTGTCACCGGCGAGCTGCCGACTCACATTCACGAAGCCCAGTGCGTCAACGTGCAACAGAGCTGCACATAGTGGAGGCCTTGGCGCTCAATTACCTACTCCTTGCTAGCGCGTTGCTCCCTCGTGAAAACCTCCCACGCATGTACGAGTTCATTCCATGCTTTAAATAACTAATGAACTAAAAGTTTTACAGAGCTCGACATAAAGTCTGTAATATAACGACCACATTTTTGTCAAAACAGTTACGAGGCGATTCTTTAATACCCCGGTACGAGCGATACGTCTGCTTGGCCTGAGGAGAAATCAAAGGGAAAAAAAAACAAAAAAAAAAAAAAAAAACCTTTTTTAAAAAAAAAAAAAAAAAAAAAAAAAAAACCTTTTTCTAACAAACAAAATAGAAAACGCAGAACATTACGAAACAATACTAATTACAACGACGATTAGGCAACAATTAATTGCTAGAAACTCAAGCGCACTTTTCACCAACGATTTAAACAGTCTCTCATAACGACAATAACCACGTTTCATAACAACACTCTTAATACACGCAACGCTCAACAAGGTACATATTCTTCTAATTATAACAAACAATTTTTATTATAACACTACAATATTTGGTATGGAGAGGTGCATCGACGCTCCACAACACGAAACGGGCAAAAATTACAGTACAAAAAGTTGCCTCCGGCCCCCCCCCCCCCCCTCTCGTCGGACCTACGTGACTGACATTTAACTGGAACGTCACATACGCCCGACGAAAGGCCTCGAGAGTATCCCACTGGATTAAGCTCGAGAACATCAATCATCACTTATTATAGAACCATTACTCATTTCACAAAAAAACAAAAAAAAAAAAACAAACACACTATATTGTCACTATGATAATTTCCAAAAAGACTCAGTTACACAGCAATCATACAAACTTAGACTCACATACCAAGAAATTCATATTCTGAAATAATTAATGCACAAACTGGACACAAAAAAAAAAACAAAATTCTACCATTCCAAGTCACAATACCCTGTTTCACCTCTTCCTATGAACGCTGTCGAGTATGCAAACTCATCCATGCTAGCGCTTGACTCATCATTCCATAAATATTCATCCTCTCCAATTTTGGCAGATAGTCTGTCACCTGTTTCGGGCATTGTTCTGATCTCTGTTACCCCTGCGTGTCTAATGCCTTGGCTCCCTTTCCGCCTTTTCTCGTTATCCTGACACTCAATGCCCTTCCTACGCCGATTTCCTTTACCTCTCCTAGTTTTTTTTTAATTTCCCGAATCCTATTCAAAACTAACTCTGCCATCACCTCGCGTTCATCCTCTGCGTTATTGCCCCTACCTTCCACTGACGTTGGGCATGGGACCTCGTTATACCGTCCAGTGTTCCAGCTTTGGGGCACACTGAGATTACCCTGACCTGTGGCCACATTGGTTATATCTTTGGGGACAAACTCTTGTTGGCAAGGCAGCCTGCCCACCCTTGGCGGTTCTGCTGGCCCATCCCACGTCCTATCCTGTATTCCGTATGTCTCCAGTGTGGTCAGTATTGGGCAAGACCATTCACATGGCATATCTCTATTACCCCCAATGAAGCAATTAATTCCCCGGGGCTTATTCCATTCACTTCAGGTGACCATTCATATGTGCTCACCCCTTCGGGTTGCCCCCACACATATCCAGACCCATTATCCAAAGCTCCATTTGTACTGGTCCCTTCGCTCCATTTTGACCACACATGTCCCTCACGCACCCACTTTATGTCCCTAAACTTGATTCCCCTTACTTGGACCCACCCGGTTCCATCAGTGGCACAAACTTCAAATGGACCTATCCATCTGGCAACTTTACCCGCAGCCCCCATTCCTCTTTCCCCGGGTACTCTCACCATGACTCCACCCGCATACGGGTACCTTTGACCACTATTCATTACGTTTTCTCTGCCTTCCGTCGGCAATTCCCCATTTCTATATGTCAGGTTACATATCTCCACTCCATTTGGGCAAATCCCATGAATTAGTACTCTTTCCATGGGCAGCACATTCGCCTCACCAAAGGCCTGGGAGCATGCATATTGGACCGTAAGTCCTTTCAAAATGTCCATTCCCAGGATACCGTCATACAGGCGATCAGTGAACGAATGGGTTAAAAAGGTTCGCGTATCCATAGGACGATGGCACTGGACGGTTACATCTAACATTCCGCCCTGATTGAGGTGCAAACACCTCCCGTTAATTCCCTTGATTGTCATATCCGTGGGTTGCAGCGGGGGACCTGCCAGCTGCTGGTATGTCTCCTCATCAATCAGCGACACCTGGGAGCCGGTGTCGAACAGCACGGTGACCGGCTGCCCCTGCAAATACAAGGCAGGTGCTGCCCTCACCACACTGTATAAACACCGGGCCCTCAGGCTGACCACTCGCATTGACACTGCGAGGGCGTGGCGCAGGCTGTGGGCAATTCCGGGCCAAGTGACCGGGTTGTCCACAGCAATAACAGCCTGTATTAGTCCCAGGACCCCGAGGCACGATTGCCCGAGACTCGCTTGGTGCCGGGGCCAACTGGGACATCGGCATTTTTGTTTGGGCCCCCACGTCCTTCGATAGACCCTCAACAATACCCTCTAGTTTGCGAATCAACTCGGCACAGCCAATACTAATCACCGCAGCCAATGCCCTGAGGCTTTACCGAATCACCACCCGGGCTGTTCCCTTTTTGCCCCCTTTAAATTTGATCGTCCTGCATCAGATCCGCCCTCTCCACCCAGGCCAGTCTCCCCTGCCTCCACAACGTTTGCCACCCTTTTATAAATTTTCTCCAACTCTTCTGACCTAAGAGCCAGGATCAGTGCCTCCTTGTACGTCATCGGGCTGGCAATCATCAGCGCCCTCCTGTGAGCCAACAAGCAGCTATTACAAAACCCCTGCAGTAACACTGTCTCTCGTATTGGTACTGCTTCAGGAGTGGCGCTGATGTATCTCTCCATTGCCAGCTCGAGACACCCAGCAAAGGTGGCCACCAACTCATTGGGTCCCTGGATGGTATCATGGAGTTCTTGGGGAAGTCCCGGGCGACTTTAAGCCTCCCGAACACATGTTGCAAACGCCCACGCAGCTGTACATAGTCTTCAATGTCAAAAATCTCGTGCTCTGCGGTGCACTTGGCCGCGGCCCCTTTCAACTTGGAGTGAATCACCATCACTTTGACCTCGGGAGTCCATCTGGCCAAGGCTCCTATCCTATCAATACTTGCCAAAAAGTCTTTAATCGTGATGCCTCCCTCTTCTCCGACAAACGCTGGCACAGATCCGGTATAGCCGCCAGCTCTGGAACTACTGGGGCTGCTGCAGCCCCCGAATCTTCATCCCCAGGCATGATTCACCAAAATAATAAATCAGCAATACACTCATTCGACACCCTCAGCTCACTATACGTCACCTATAGTTACCCCCTTGCATCCATCAAATATAGACAAGTTCTAACGCGGTATCAGGTCGCCCTCACTAATCCGGAATTTCCGGACGTTTGGTCCCTGTTCGGGCGCCAGTGTAGCGTCCCCCATCTCCGCAGTGTATGATAGTTCCACAAAGTATATACATAGATTGCAGTGAGGGGGCATGGACAGAACTAAATGAGATGGGACCTGACACCGTGATAGATATTCATTATAATCTCTTTATTGACCAGACTCTCTGACAGTAACAACCATAGATTATCAACATATATAATGTACTATTATAATCAGGGGCCCCTTCATAACTTATACTAGCAAATACCATTCACTACACGGAGGCGTTGCTCATTTTAATATCAAAGCTAGCACCATATACGAGTGAGAGTCATGCATGCAACTGAGGGCATCATTTCACGAGTGTCTGAGGAGTTACATAAAGCCAGGATCATTAATCTGTATGCAAGCACTGTGCCCCCCCCCCAAAAAAAAGAAGAGAAAATGTTCCAGAACTGTACGCACTCACGCGCACCGCACCTCCTTTATGGGCAACTAGGGGAGAGGTACTGTAACCCCTCTTGGCGGGCACAGCGACCTTACACCCAGTGTCACCGGCGAGCTGCCGACTCACACTCACAAAGCCCAGTGCGTCAACATGCAACAGAGCTGCGCATAGTGGAGGCCTTGGCGCTCAATTATCCACTCCTTCTTCTGATATGCACCCCATGCTTCTAATAACTAATGAACTAAAAGTTTTACAAAGCTCGACATAAAGTCTCTATATAACGACCACATTTGTGTCAAAACAGTTACGAGGTGATTCTCTAATCAGCGCGGAGCGTAGCACTACAATAGAAATCCAAGTTCTGCTTTGTGTCTATGCCATCGACGGGAGGTTCGGCAGCACCGCCAAATATACTATTCTCCTTTTGTGGGCGAAATAAATAAAAAGCAGTCACTCACCAAATACTGTTGTCACCATCGTTTGCAAACTTCTGTACTTAATAAACAACCTCTCGTGCTACTGGTACAAATTCTTCATTAAAGCTCGGCGTCATCATATATCAACTTTGAAGTTGTCGCAGTCGTTCCATTTACATGCTCGACATGGTTCCAATGTTCATGGGCAATCAAGGACAAATTTCGGGAATTACAAGTTCAAATACGACAAAATAATTCATACTTTTCATAGAGTTAATTAATAACATTTAAATGGGTAAATATATAACGGCTCCGCTAGCATAGCGCTCGAACGTGGGATTCTCTTATCCCCGGTACGAGCAATACGTCCGCTTGGCCTGAGGAGAAATCGAAGAGAAAAAAACAACAACAAAAAAAACCTTTTTCTAACAAACAAAACAGAAAACGCAGAACATTACGAAACAATACTAATTACAACAACGATTAGGCAATAATTAATTGCTAGAAACTCAAGCGCGCTTTTTGCCAACGATTTAAACAGTCGTTCATAACAACACTCTCAATACACGCAACGTTCAACAAGGGACATATTCTTCTAAATATAACAAACAAGTTTTATTATAACAGTACAATATTTGCTATGGAGAAGTGCATCGACGCTCCACAACACGAAACGGGCCAAAAATTACGGTACAAAAAGTTGTTTGGGGGGCCCCCCCCCCACCCTCTCGTCAGACCTACGTGACTGACATGTAACTGGAACGTCACAGTTGTGAGGAAGTGTAAAGCATCAGTGATTTTATTAGGAGGTTTTCCACATCCAAGTGTGATACATTATGGAGGCCAATGCAAATCTGAAGTCGTTTGGCATTAGTAACTTCCACGATGCAAACTTCCCTGACTTGATAATGTCTGTACAGATTTTTGCCTCGTTCGATATATTTAATATGAGAATCAGTCTAATTATATGATCTACCGTATATATGCGCATACTGGTCAGAAAATTTATCCCCGAAAATAGTCCTTAAAATTAGAAACCGATTAATCTGCGGGGGACTAGATTTCGGATTTTGAAGGACAGTAGATCATCCAAGATTGGCGGAATGGTGATTGGTAACTGGCCAATCACGAATATATAAAATGTACCTACCTGTAATCCAATTGGTTGTTATCGAAATTCCTCTGAAAATTTTGAAACGTTACAAAAGGCTGAAAAATTCTACAGTATGGGTAAATTGCCTTACTGTTTTCGCAGCTTCATTTCATAGTCAAAGTAAGAATGCTTTTAACTCCAGGTATTTTCTTTTATTGTACCATTTTTTTCTTTATTCAAATATTTAGCAGTTGTTTTTTAAAGTATGGTATTTCCAATCATTCCTTATTAAAATTTGTCGTTTAGATAGGAAAATGAGTGAATAGTAAAAAGACAAACTTCACACATGATCGGTTTTAAAGTGACCTTGCAAAGTAGTGCAATGTGCTGAAGTCAATAGTAACACTGTAACTAGTAGGCAGTTCTTTGTTGATGAAAAATTGGTTCCTTATTGGTGGAAGCAAAAGGATGAATACAAAAGGATGATGGAGAGTTGGCAACTGATGAATTCCATGCTGTTTTTGGAGAGTCAGATGATGACTCTGAATAATTTTTTAAATACCATAAGTTTGTAAATAAAAATACCAGTAAATATTTATGGAAACGTTAGTTTCTTCCATTTTTTTTTTAAATTGAAATTATGCATAAATTTTTTGACACCGACTTATACGCATAATTTTTGGGCCTAAAAACAGGGATCATTTTATATGCGCACATATACAGTACATATTTCTGTGAATGTTTGTAAATCGTAACGCTGCCATATAATTATCACACTTCCCTGAGCTTGACGGTCAACAGCATGGTTCTAAATGTAGTGACCGGAATACTTTCTTCAGTTTTCCAGGTCTCTGACAAAGCCAAGTATTGAGAATTCCTAACCACGG
Organism: Rhysida immarginata; assembly: GCA_023313115.1. Lineage (NCBI taxonomy): Eukaryota > Metazoa > Arthropoda > Chilopoda > Scolopendromorpha > Scolopendridae > Rhysida > Rhysida immarginata. Next base: position 717,373 of record JAHWFO010003482.1, read on the forward strand.
AATCCACTGGGAGATCGGCAATCACTCTTTGTAAGTTTGTGAAGGTGACGGTGATAACACCATTACTGTTGTCAATGTCACATAACTGTTGCACTTCTGTGGTGATGGTCGATAGCCGATGGGGAGTCCAGATTTTGATACACCTGGCACATCCCCTTGATCACCAATGATGAAGATCCTTTGCAGTGGTAGAATTTAAAATCTTCGTTGCAGTTGCTTAAATAGAGTACATCAATGGCAGTTACTCTACTTACAAGAACACAAAGTTGTACGACATACTTTCTTTTGCATGCAACCATACCTTGGAAAAGTTCAAAAAACATGGTAAGAGGGGAAGCATAATCATTAGCAGCGGTCGCCAACGAACTGCATTTAGAAGACTGTTATTAACCACAAAACCTTTATTTTACTGTAAAATTATTTGTCTCAAAATAATTTATAAGATGAGGTAAGCATCCATGAATACTATTTTTATTTAAAATTATAAACCATCACGATACATATCCCCTCTCCAAGGCAACTTATCACTCGACGTTTCACGTGACGGAAAATTTATGAAGATTACAGAGTTAATTAATAAAATGAAATAATAAATTAAGGAAATGGTAGATTAACAATTGTCTGAGCTAGAAGGATATTGCTTAATAAACCTACACAAACGAAAAAACCTATGAAACCCATTTATCAGGGAAGATGACATTATCAATGTCATCAAAATTGACATCACGAATATATCTTAGAATGACGTTTTAGAATGGTAGAGACTAGATAATTAATATTATTTAACATAATAGGCAGCTACTATATGCTGTTTTTTACTGAAAGGCAATAAACTAATTTTAATAATCTATTTTTAAAATCGATTATTCTATTTGTTTAGAAACTTGAGAATCCATTCGATTGTCGTCTGCTGCTACATCCATTGCTTTCCTGCGAAGTGGATTCGTGCTTATTACTGGGCAGCAGAAGAAAGAAGTTCCGTCAAGCACAATACACACAAACACACACTTCTTCTTCTTCTTCAGCTTTTCCCACTTCTATGTGGGGTCACTGTTTTTGATGAGCTTTCTCCATTTCTCTCTGTCCTCTGTCCACTCCCTTCTGAGTCCCTTTGATTTCAGATCTTCTTCCACAATATCTTGCCACCTTCTCTTAGGTCGTCCTCTTTTCCTCCTTCCCTCCACTTTCATGTTCATAGTTCTTTTGCCAGTGTAGTACTCGTCTCTTCTCAGTACATGGCCAAACCATCTCAGTCTATTTTCTTGGATTTTGTTTTCAATATCTGTAACCTTCACTGTCCCTCGGATGCACTCATTTCTAATCCTGTCTAATCGTGTCACTTTGCACATCCATCTCAACATTCTCATTTCTGCCACCTTCATCCTTTGTATATTGGACTTTTTTAGAGAGAGTGTTTCCATTCCATAGAGCATTGCAGGTCTCACCACCATCCTGTAAACTTTGCCCTTTAGACGCACAGGGATCTTCTTATCGCAGAGGACTCCAAAGACTTCTTTCCAATTTTTCCAACCTATCTGTATTCTGCTAGTCACTTCCCTACCCATCTCACTCCATTCATCAACTGTCGAACCAAGGTATCTGAAGTAGTTAGTTTTCCTGATTGCTGCCTCTATCAGTTTCAGCTCCTCATTTTTCTGGGCCTCTATGTTGCATGCCATATATTCTGTCTTGCTTCTGCTGATTTTCAGTCCCCTGTCTTCCAGAGCTTTCCTCCAATTCTCTAGCTTTTCTTCGGCCTTTGCTCTAGATCTTGCACATAAAACTATATCACCTGCATAGAGCATGTTCCAAGGCGCTTCTTCCCCGACTTTCTCTGATATGACATCTATCACTATGTTGAACAGGGAAGGACTCAGTGCTGAGCCCTGGTGGAGACCCACTCTCACTTCAAAGCTACTCGTTTCTCCCAGGCAGGTTCGCACTTTCGTCTTGGCTTTCCTATACATTTCTTGAATTAACCTGACATATTTCTCTGGTGCGCTTCTAACTCTGAGGCTCCTCCAAACTTCTTGCCTTGGCACTCTGTCATATGCCTTTTCCATGTCAATGAAGACCAGAGTCTGAGTCGATTGAGATAATAAAAGTAAAAAGTTACAGAAATTATGGTGAAAAGGCGAAATTTTTACATAAACAGAAACCGAGTTGATTGTAGCAAGATTCGGATGAGACAAAGGTTTTTTTAATTGACTATTGCTTTCAAGCCTGATGGAGATAGATGCACCACAAATGGAGTGAGAGGCATGGTCGAAAGTTCTCAAAAATTCCTCTTGGAATCCAAAAAAAAAAAATGCCAGCTCTTGAATAAGTAAAGGAGAGTCAAAAAAAAAAAAAAATCTCTTGAAGAATAGTCCTTCGGTTTGCATCTATTCGGACTGGTAGCAGGTAAAGCTGGAACGAAAGTAAAAACGAAGATAGAAAGAATAATCGTCTATGGAAGAGAAACTATTACTCCCGGGAAAAGCCCAGGAAATAACAAAAAAGTAGTGGGTTGATTATAAGCTAATAAATCAGTAAGCAAATGATAACTCAGTAATATCCAATTGTGCTAATGAAGATCCAGCAATAAACGAAAAAAAGCCTATTATTGTCGACCTGCAAGGGCATACAAGGATAAAAGATAACACAGAACGTTTGTTAACGTCAGAGTCTGAGAATGGCTACGATGGGTCACAATTCATCAGACTTGTTTTCCGGGCATGAGTCCATAGTTAAGCTGGAGAGTAAACTAACAAAATAAGATAAACGGGGAAAGGAAAGAGTGGTACACAAGTGCTGCAAGAAACAGAGCAGGCAAGGAGGTAGCAGTGATGCCGCTAGGCAAAATCAGCGTGGTGCAGCGCCTTGCTGCCCCTTGCCCCGCCACGCTGCCTCTCGAAGTCGCCACGCTGCCCCTCGAAGTCGCCACGCTGCCCCTTGGCCCACCAACACTCACCCTCGGAAACTGAATCCAATAAATTCCAACCATGTGTGGCTTAAATGATCATTGTGGAGCTTATCATTAAGGCGTGAGTGATTTAAAGCGTAAACATTTTAATTAAACTGCTAAGTACATTCATATAAAATATTAACTAACTGCATCAGTTTAGCTGGTAGCCGTGATGAGCTGTTCATCACGTTGCTCTTTTTTCATCCTCCGCGCTGACAAGTCCAGCCTTTAGTATTCGTGTGCAGTGGTTTCCTGTGGTCACTTTACTGTCTAAACAAACCGCTTCATCCGCAAGAAGAAGTATTCCTCAATAAGATTTCACATTTAAATTAGCATTAATAAAATGTTGAGGGATAATACAGGATCAACTGTATAAGGTATAAAGTTTAAAAATCTTAATGCAATTTTATCCTGCAATAATAGTGAATAAATTGTTGAAAAATATACTTTAAGAACTATTGAGGACTGTACCAACAGATGACGTATTTTTGTGGCATCACAAAGTAAGGAAGAGATTAGCCTAGAAGAAATTAGAAAGTCTTAATGTGCCCTAATCGCATACAGATTTTGAAGTTAGCATTATGCCATAAAAATATAAATGTAGGCCACTGAAATGCATGTACTTTTTTAACTTTAAGTAAGAATTTAGCTGCATTCAGTGCCCCTTTCAGACATCCAGTGCCCCATTGCCTTCGAGCGTGCCATGCTGACCTTTGTTTCTGTAGCCATCACTGGGTAGGGGAAAGCATAAATTAACAATTGGTTAGTAAGAACAAAGAGGAAATTCTAATCTTACTTGGGACAGAAAACATTGTCCCTGGAACTGTAGGTGTATGGACAAAGGGCACCACGGATATGAAGCTGATACGGCAATGCAGAGAGCTCAGTGTAGAAAAGAAATTAATCAAAATTGCTAAGAACAAGCAGTTCAAGGAATAAAAGCACAAAATATATTGGAACAGATTGAAAGTTACTTGACTCGTGAAGGGATCGGCATAATAAAATAGCAAAGATGAATACAAAAATAAAACATTCGTGGGCGTATCAAGGCAGAGGCGAAGAGAGAAATTTGTGGCAGATATCCGTGCTAAACTAACGATAGTGGATCAACACCGCGGCGGCCTCTTGAAGCGAGAGAGACGGGATCATAGCATTCCAACTCGAGTGCCATTTTTCCTCTACATGCAGATGAGCGCGGAAATGTTGACTATATCTAAATATTGAAAGATGATCATTTTTTAAGCCAACAAGTTCAAAGACCTAAGTCTTGGCAGCATAACGGAAAGGATCCCTTGAAGACTCCTTCGAACATTCAGTTAAAACATAGGGGTGGGGTGGAGCGACACAAGCTATGTCTAGCAACCATGGTAATTGTCCTTCGTACTAGGGACGATGTGTCTTGGCTGCTGCCAACCTCCTAACTGCTGAACACTAACTAAAAACATTCTATACAAAACTACAGATTTTCTTCTTAAGTTTGTCTTTATTAAAAAAAAAAAATTAATTTTTAAACAGCAAAGCTTCCAAGGTTATATGCAGCCCGAGGTTGTTAAAGCCTTGAAACAATACACTATATCTTGCGTATAACAATGACACAAAAAAACCTGTAATAAAAGTAAAAGAAATATTTGCCACTTACTGAGCAAAACAATTAAGAACTGCAAAGGGAATTATATTTTTCACTAAAATTATTTTACAACAACAACAAAACAAAAAAACAAAAAGGAAAAACGAATATTTTTCAATCAACTTAAATCACATTAAGACCAAACCCCTGTTAACGCTTAGAATACCCCGAAGTGAAAGAACCCAGACCCTGAGTGTCGTAAAAAAAAATATAAAGGCAGAACATATCAGGAATTCCTGCAGTATTACGTAAATACATCCCTAAAACCCAATAACATAAAAGGGCAAAATAAGGAACAAAATACTACAACAAAAAAATAACCACCCGAGAACGTGAAGATGAAATAAATTAAAGTTAAGCCAGGCCTGACTGTAGAAGAAAAGGTATTGGGTAGATAAGGCCTTATTGTACCTGTCTTCAATAAAAACTTGCTGCACTTTACATTGTTCCCCACACAATGCTTTTGGAACGCATCATGTGACCCCTTTAATGAATGGAGGGGGGACGGTAACCTCCTTAACATTTATTTAAATTTAACACGCAGGAAAACTTCTGTCATGACACGCCTTCCATCTGGACTGCGCTCAAAATTAATAGTTAGGGAATACAAGTTAAGCTCCAAGACTCGCGACCATAAGGGCAGGTAAGTAGAGGGTGTTTGGGAAGAAGAGACTAAAACTCAGCAAAGGGTCTAATTGTAGGAGGGAGGGAGTACGACAGGGTCAAAATTTGCTCCAGTGACTTAAAAAAAACCTGTTTCAGATATTTAGGCTCGCTACAATACACACACGTACTGTAACGTGCAGAAAAGAAAACTTCTTTCCTACACATTCAGCGTACAGCAAAGCAAAAAAAAAATCCACCGTTTGCTGCCCTCCGAAAATTATGGACTATAAAGAAAGAAATCGATAAAAATTAAAGTTATTTACCCTATTAAACCAAGTTAAGGCTTCCCCGAAATCCCCGAGCTCAATGGAAAAATCAACATAAGAAATAATTATGTTAATTCTACGGTCACAATTATTTAAGAAGGTGAATTGAGAGTAAAGATAATATTGATATTTAATCAAATTCTTAAATTTTTTCCCTCGCAATTAAGTTAAATAGAATTGCAAATAAAATATTTCCTTTATTGCAAAAAAACAAAAATCAATAAAAATCACAAAAGTAAATAAAAAGGGACGAGCATTTGCTAGAAGAACTGGATGGAAGACAAACTATGGCAACGGAGTCAAGAGTCCCAGAGAAGACAAGGAAAGTCAGCAAAGAAACGTCGGGTTGAATGCACGTTGTTTTGGAATTTTCTATAGTAGTAGATAAGTACTCGATCGGTACGCATATATAATGAGCTAGGCGCCCCGATTTCAACCAATCAGCGTACAGTATTCGCATCACGTGACCACACACCCCTCCACCCCCCTTCCTGACGTCACAGGCGTTCAACCAATCAGCGTGCAGAATACAACTCACGTGACCAACCACCCCCTCCACCCCCCCAGGTTTCGTGTCACGTGACCCCCCACCCCTCCAACCCCCCTTCCTGACGTCACTGGTGTTCAACCAATCCGCGTGCAGAATTTGTATCACGTGACCATCCACCCACCCTCCCCTGTTTTGGGCGTTGGTCCTTATTTGTGTGTGGTCCTTTTTGGGCGTTGGTCCTCTGTTTGGGTGTGGTCTTTTTTTTGGGTGTTGGCCCACCTGTTATGGGCGTTGGTCCTTTTTGGGCGTTGGTCTTTTTTGGGTGTGGTCTTTTTTTTGAGGGTTTTGACGCCAGGGGCGACACAGCTTGTTGTGCACACCCTTCTCTGATGGTAAGGTAATCACGTGATGGCAGCCATGTTCA
>JAHWFO010003482.1:728792-752076 GCA_023313115.1 Rhysida immarginata
AACAGAGGACCAACGCCCAAAAAGGACCACACACAAATAAGGACCAATGCCCAAAACAGGGGAGGGTGGGTGGATGGTCACGTGATACAAATTCTGCACGCGGATCGGTTGAACACCAGTGACGTCAGGAAGGGGGGTTGGAGGGGTGGGGGGTCACGTGACACGAAACCTGGGGGGGTGGAGGGGGTGGTTGGTCACGTGAGTTGCATTCTGCACGCTGATTGGTTGAACGCCTGTGACGTCAGGAAGGGGGGTGGAGGGGTGGGTGGTCACGTGATGCGAATACTGCACGCTGATTGGTTGAAATCGGGGCGCCTAGCTCATTATATATGCGTACCGATCGAGTACTTATCTACTTTCTATCTTGAAGAGAAGACAAAGAACCACGAACTACAGACAGCAAAATTATTCGTTCAAAATTTCACGCAACTGCCAAGTCGAGGAAGTAGTAACATTACTTGGAAATAAAAGGAAAAAATTAAAAGAGATATTATATAAAAAATATTTCTGGTATAAAAATTCCAAGTAATAAATAAAAGTCCACTAGCAGACTGAATACCCACAGGCAGACAAACCAAATTTTATAATGGACCTTACAATCTCAATGATGAACTAGTGGCACTTGAGAGACGAGTATTTTAATTGCCGAAACATAATTATGGTTGACCTGCTTGATAGAACTAAAAAAAAACAAAAAAACTATGTGTAATGTTAAGCGATTAGATCACATAAAAAAAGAAATAAAAAAAAAAACAAGAAAATAATAAAATGATACAAGAAAAAGAAATTAAATAAATAAATGAAATGTAAAAAAAAAAAAAAATTAAAGAAAGTCGAAAAAAAATTAAAAAAAACAAAACAAATCAAATGACATAAGCTTTAATCACCTCCGGGAAGGACCACACCTAGAGAGGGAAAAAAGAATAAGGACGTTTACAAATTATCAAAAAAATAATATTATCCTAGACAAATGAAAAGTTCAACAAAAAACGAATAAGAGACACTAACAGCAGACAACACTTACACACGCCATCGAAACACCACAACGAATAACAGAGGCTCTTGCGGAAGCAGCTGAAAAACAAAAAATAAATAAAAGACAAAAAAAACGGGAAGAAAAAAAGTTTAAAATAACAAGTCAGGCACCAATAAGAAAAATTGCAAAATAAAAGAATATTCCATTGATGATCAAAGTATAAACTTCATTAAAAAAATGTTAACAATCCGGAAAATTCAACTTGGAAGTTAATCATGAATGAAACACAGTCAGTAAACAAGTAGTGAAAACAAGAATGAATCCATATCATTCAAAACATTAGCTGCCGTACACCGACGATGGAGATAAAGTTGACAAAAGTCTACTGAGGTCGAGATCTAGATGTGAAGGGACTGGTCCAAGATCCGACCAGTAGAGAAAGGAGTAAACGTGTTGACCAACATCGAGGCCAAAAAATTCCGAAACGGGAAACTATAATGCGCTGGATGAAGAGTAAAACAAACAATAGTTATTGGCAACGGTTACTCACAGAAATGAAGACAATCATCGAAAAGCAACGAGGGACCTTCCCTGCTCCATTGTACAATTGAAATTAAAACTTCGATAAGGTTGAAAAGTAACCACTTCATATTCTAGTTGAAAGTTCAATTTCATGGAATCTCTGCATTGCAGGGAAGCATAGCAACTTGAAACGTATAACTCAACGTTGTCATCATGATTAAAGATGTCATGGCCCACAGCTGTTCAAGCTTCGTTCTATGTTTCCGGACTGAGAGGAAATTCTTTTTGCCATGTCAGCCAACCTGGGATGCCGGTCTGGGAGCGAGGATGCTTTCAACCATCTCAATTGACTATTGCTCCGCAACTACTGCTGGAAAAAAAAGTCCACACATCAACCCATGGTGAAAAGATAAACTGCAAATCGACTCCAGAAACAAGGAAGTCGACACCACCAAGGCAAGAGCAAGACTGAAGACTCACATCCAATTAAAACCATAGCGCCACCAAATAAAAAAACCAAGCACACGCGGACTCGAGCAATGAACGAAATGCGTAATAATAATAAACCCGAGCGAAAACAATAAGAAAAGGTAATTAACACAAAGAATAGCTGCGAAGCAACAATCGTGAAACTAAAGGAAAGAAAAAAATAATAAATAAATCTTATTACTTGGTAAGAATAAAAAAAAATTTAGCTAAAAGCAAAACAATTACCTTTAACTACACAAGTACAACTAAGGTTAAAAACAAGCACACAACGATACACACACACATACATACAAACACACACGCACGCGCACATACACATACACAGGTGGGCTCGCAGACACTATAAAAAAAAAAAAGAAAAATAAATAAACAATAAATAAATAAATAAAAAAAACAAAACTAAAAGATAAATTAGAATGACTCTAACATGAGTGCTTGCAAAACAATGGGAGGTAGTCAAAATTATAAAACATTACTAAAAGTACTACGGCAAAAAAAAATCAAAACAGAAGACTTGAGTTCTGAAAGCAACAGTAGACATGATGGAACTTTCCTCATAAGCCAAAAAAAAAATATAAACATACTTGAATTTTATGAAGTCACCAAACAATGTAATTAATGAACACGTCGATGCACTAACTGGAAGTAAGCCAGGCAAATATCTTAACGAAACATCGGTTCCTGAAATTGTGGAGAACAAGTCATGGGCCAAAAAATAAGTTCCAATGAAGAGAAACAAACAATTTGACAAAATCTGATCAGGATGAGTTGAGCTTCCACTAAGTTCGATGAGGGAAATCATCCAACTTCACTGGGGCATGATAACGGCGTTCTTACCTCAAAGAATTCGTGATTCTTTCTTAACACAGGTAAGACAATCATGGAATTCCAAGTGAATAAATTCTTCAAATAAACAATGCCACCATTAGCGTTAAAAGACAAATGACTTATGGCAGACATAGTTCTATCCAGCAAGATCGGCTGAGAAGAAATAACACGAAACAAGCAGAATAGGCTTACATAGCTTATGGCTCAACAATGGCTTTAACAATGAATTCTTTGTATGACTGTGTGTGCTCAAATTTTTTCATTTTCGTTGTTTATTTTGAAAGAAACGAAACTTTGCATTTTCTTATTTTACAAGCATTAATAGCAACTTCAGATGAGTAACTTATTTCAATTTGGTGGGAATCTATTTGGGACATCTTCGTGTGATTCCCTTGTTAGTGTGACGGAGACCAGAGGCATCGTTTGACTTTGTCATAGTTGTACACGATACGATTGAAACTTTAGGAATGATATGTTTTTTCAATGCATTTGTCGAGGAATTCTCGGCTCTTAACCATATGCAGAGTTATGCCTTCTGCTACCAGTGCATCTGCATGTGTTGTAGATTCATCTAAAAGTCGACGTAGCATGATCTTCATAGCCATATAGTGTACGTGATCTGGCATGACTCCTGCAATTGCTTCAGCAAGTTTTGCTGGCAGCCATCATGTAGGGAGTGACGCTCATGTCGGCTTTCACTTGTTTCGACACTATGTAGTAGATACTGGGGAAAGATAATTCCTTGGTGTAAGTATTGTAGGGGATCCTGATGGGCATTCAGTGCTGTACAGAGAAATATTTAAGCAATGCTCCTTGTTCCATAACATTTTGTGTTATCTTGCATTAAGACAAATCTCTCGGCGATAGCAGGATTCAGTGGATATTGAAAGCAGTTTTTTCTCTTTCTGACATACAGTCAATTTACTTTTTTTACAAAGCCCCAGTATTTATTACACAGTTTGACATTGTCGGTATATCTCACTCAGGAAACTTGCTGACCAATTGAAAATATTAATCCACTCGAAGTGATCGGTGCATCTCTGTCGTAGATGTGCGCCTATTTACATTTGGCGACCTCCTCCTTTGATGCCGCCAATGTCTCATTCACTTGGTCAAAGTCGTCTTGAACTTTACTGAAACCTCGTGAAGTTCTCTTTCATTTCCTACCTGTCTTCTATAGTCTTTAGCTGCTTCTTTGCCATTTACTTCAACCTTTTTTTCAAATTTTTGCTATTCCTCACACACTAAATCGTGTATAACTTTTGAATTTATGTTCAATCTCAATTTTTATAGCAGTAAACATTAGAGTTCTTCGGCACAAATCAAATGACATCTCATTTGTCTCTGTATGACATCCAAGGAGCGAATGGCGGTGACTGTTAAACAAGACCCGGATTTGTGCACCCCCCTCTTTTTGCGAGGATGTCAAGCACAATGATCTTTTAAACACTGCTGACATGGACACGTGCAAGTGACGATCGCATTGTTGCAGCTAAAGCTCCTCCTTGAAATATGTGGAAGATTTTATTTTGAATACAATATGCTGAGTATATATTGCATATTATGATCAGATACGTATTATGCACAGGTGCATGCTATATCCTGAAAATTACGGTAGAAATAAAAATTCTTTGTACACAGATTGATCCATTTAACTTGAGACCCCGAAAAATCTTGGAAGGTACGCATCGTACGAAAAAAATTGTCAGAAAGAAAAAAGTTAATATATTTCGAGGGGTCATTCACCTGTGCTAAAATTACACCCCCCCCCCCTCGCATCCCAGCGCTTAAGATAAATTGTTATAAAATTCAAGTATTGGTATTCTGTAATTTTGTTAAATGAACAGTGCATGTGAACTCAACATGATGCCATCCCACGCCATCATACTGTGACGAATCTAGGATTCATCACACGTAGATCATCATTTTACATATGAATCTGCGTTTATTTTTCATGGCGTCAATCTCTTGCTCATCACAAAAGATCAACGTTGCAACGTTTATTCATCACAAAATTTAATCAACAGTTTCCCTCATGTATTTTCTTTTTTCTAGAATAATTGGTCTTTCACAAGTCTCATTTGTATCAGCAAATTAGCCTAGTTTGTGATTGCATTATTCATCAATTTGCTTCACTTTCGTTTTCTATAGGGGGGGAGGGGAGGTGTCCCCGCGCTCCAAGCCTGGTATCCATGGCAACGAGCAAACGTTCGTTAACGGCGGTTACGTCGGAGCGTTAGTTTGGCGGGCAACTTCAGCCAATGGGAACACGGCTTTCTTGATTTTAACTTTCACAAAAAATGCATCGGTGAAACACATTGGAAAATGCTCTTCCCACGCTTTTCCCCGGAGAAGTGTATAAAAAGCCCCGAAAGCGTACAGACGCTCTCTCACACTCTTATCTCTTATCCATTAGAAACTCTTAAGCTCTTAAGCTTTCGTTTCTCTTAAGCGTACTCTTAAGCGTAGAGTTGTGTTACTCTTGTTTAATTGTGAGTGACGACGAGCGATGCGTGAGGCGATCCATCCTCACAGCGGGTGGCTAGAGCATCGGCCGGCCCGGCAACAATGAGCGAGATGACGACCAGCGATGGCCTCGAGGAACCACGCAGTGCGGGGAGGCATTGGATGCCTAAGCACTGGTCTCCTTGCATCGGACGAGACGGGCACTCTCATGCAGGGCATGGTGAGTGGGAATGAGCAAGGCGTGAGGCGTCACATCCTCACAGTGGGCAGCCAACTCAGTGGGACACCCAACTCAACGGCTCGGAACGACATGCAGCGCAGAGAGGCATCGTAAGCCGGGGCGCTGGAGCATCCACATCAGGCAGGAGGCCTGTCCCGAGGGCGATCAAGAACGAAGCTCGGAGAAGGAACCAAGCAACACGGCAGACAACAGGTTACAGCGGGCATCGGAGCCAGTCGGGCCGGATGGGACTCAGCGAGGGAAATCACCAGCTTAAACAGGGATTAAAGACGCCTGGTCTTGAGTTTCAGGTATCCCGTGCTACAGATCCTCACTCATCAAAACCATTCCGAGACTGCGTTCAAGTTAGAACATTGCTCCTTTGTTCGTGCAGCTTAAGAACTGTCGCGGGTGCTTGTGCTTATGATTGTGATACTGTACATAGTAAGCGAGGACGTTTGTTTGGACTTTAATCGAAGGAATGTCGTGGTACACTGGTGGACAAAAGTTTGGGGTAGGTGTGTTTTCTAAGAAAACAATTATTTAGAGATTTTATTGTTATGGCACCTTTTAAGTTACTATTGAATATATCAAAATTGACAATTGAATAATTGATCTTTTAATTTGTTTTTAAGTTACATGCAAAGTATGCAAACTGAACTGGTCAAAAGTTTGGGGTAACAGGTAAATAACTGATATTTTTTACAGTATTAGTGCATGAATATTTGTCCATTGATTTTTTGGAATGTGAAGAAGTGTCTTAAGATGATTTCTGGTGAGAAACGAAGGAAATTCATGCATTGTATGCTCAACACAAGAACTTCAAGCGAGAAGCTGAAATTGCTGATGTTGGCTACAATACAGTAATCAGGGCAATTAAAAATGAAAACAGAAAGACAGGAAAGAAGATGGGAAACCCATCTGCACTTACAAGACGGACAAAATCTAGCATAAACGCCATGGGAGAAGAGAAATTGCAGCTGGCCACATTGTAAACAGTACGCGCATCGAAGTAAATCTTGATTTGAAGGCTTCAACCAGAACCATAAGGCGTGAATTGCAGCGTGAGAACTTTTACTATGAAGCTATTGAAAAATCACTGCCATTAACACCAAAAAATAAAATAGCAAGACTTCAATTTGCTCAGAAACACATCATGAGAAGACTGATTTTGGGTTGGTGGTATTTTCTGATGAAAAACGATTTTTCCATGGATGGACCTGATAACATGTGCAGTTATGTTAAAAAACAAGGCCAAAAACCAATTGCTCTGGTCAGAAATAAGCACCAAATGGGAGGAGGAGATGTGATGCCATTAGGTGCCATTTCAAACACGGGTCACCTGAAGATAAAAGTAATCGAGGGCAAATATACGGCAACCAATACTTAGAAGACCTTCAAAGCACATCCATTCTTTTCTGCAAGAGACACTACAGACAAAAACAATGGGTATGGCAGCAAGACAATGCATCTATCCACACAGCACGAATTTTTACTGAATGATTTTCCACTAACAAAGTTCGTAAACTAGACTGGCTGGCAAGGAGTCCCGACCTCAACATTATAGAAAATGTTTGGCATCTTATGAGCCAGGATATTTATGCTGACAAACAGTATTCAACTCCTATGCAGCTAATCAATGCAATTGAGGCCTCGCTGTTAAAATAGCACCAAACACCATCAAGAAGTTATTTTCATCAATGACAAATCCTCTTCTTCAAGTTATAAAGTCAAATAGCGGTCAGATTTCATATTAATTTCCTTTACTTTTGATATCTTGATGATTATTTATCTGTTACCCCAAACTTTTGACCAGTGTAATTTGCATTATTTGAATGGAACTTAAAAACAAATTAAAAGATCAATTATTCAATTGTCAATTTTGATATATTCAATAGTAAGTAAAAAGGTGTCATAACAATAAAATCTCTAAATAATTGTTTTCTTAGAAAACACACTTACCCCAAACTTTTGTCCACCAGTGTATGTAATTGTTTTAATAAGTTACTTTTCTTTGCAGCTTTGAACTTTATGAACAGTTGAACTTTGATTCTGCTAAATGTAAAGCATTATTATAACACTTATTGATTGATTGTAATTCTTAACTTACTAACCCATTAACCAATTTTATTACAATTCTGATTATTCATCTTATGCGTTTGTTTTAATAAACAGTTTGAATTTTACTTATTGTCTTTGCTCATTTGTGAATCATGTTTTCAATCTTAACTGATGGGAGGGGAAGTCCTAGTTTCTTAACTGATCTCGTCTGATTTAAAGTTATTGCGGGCACAATGGTTATACTTTTATAAAATCCACTATACGATCACAACTTTCTAATTTATGGTAAATTATATTAACGGATGGGACAAATTGTCATTGTTGCATAATTGTAATAAGACCACCCACGTTACAATACCATCACCATAACGGTCCCATTCAAGGATGTCCGATGGATCATACCTATACTTTTCAGATGAATATCTTCATGAGTGAAATTAGTGTGAGTTGTGTTCGATGTGTAAATGGTAAAGAGTTAAGCTGGTGTAAGCATTGGTGTAAGACAAGATGTTTTGGGATAGCGGATATATTTCTTGTGCATGTGAGATTAAGAGCTTACTTGAATACAATATTATTCTTATTTGATGTTGCATAATTTCTTAGTCAGCCCGGGTCCATACAAATTAATAAACTTTTTTGAGCAATCTTCCCCGCTGTTTTTTTCATATCAAATCACCCGGTGGAAGGAAGATACTCAAATAGGTGATCTAATGATGTTCTAGAAATAACAATAAATCAAACCAACATTTACAAAATTTTGTTAATTACAAAATGCATGTGATGAATCCGCTTACCAATTAAGGAAAATAAGCTTTGTCCTGACTTTTGACTTTCTCTGTTGATTTATATAAAACATTTCCACAAGTAGTGTATAATATTGGTAGTTTAACATACTTTATCTATCAACGATTTCGCATTAATGCATCTAATTTATATGTTGCAGTTCTTACAAGGTCTCTGTATTATTCTTCTTGATGAAGTTGATGAGAATTTACAATATATAACTGAGAAAACAAAAAGAATTCCAACTAGTTTGCCTTTATTCCTAGCTTTATCAAGGATACATATGAGAAGGAATGCACTTATGCTTATTTATACAAAATATGAATAGAGAATCAAGTGAGGATTAGAAATCAAGTGCGATTGGATGACAAGGGACAGCAAATGATTGGGAGGAGACGAAGTGGAAGAGAGAAGAATGAAAACTGATCAGTTAGATTAAGGTCAATTGATAGGAGCTCTTGTATACTATGTTGTAGTCTTGGGCTGGAGATGGCGGGTGGTTTAAGGTACAGGGCTATGGAAGGAGACACATATTGTGTAATTTTATATTGTGTCAATAGATGGCTTTTTTTTTTTTTTATTAATTATTGATTTTGCTACTAGATGTGACTGTCATTTTTAGTATACTGTATTTTTGCATCTGTGCCAGCCCGCGAGGGCTCGAGCGCGTGTGACTCGTGGCCGAAGGGCACACCCTCGTAGAACAGCCCAGAGTTGTTGTTGGACTCGCTTATAATTGTAAAGAAACAACAGTGGATGCGGATTTGGATGTGTAGAAAGAAAAAATTAATCCAAAACAACACGTTATTAACAAGAATTTGCAGCTAGGGGCCCTACTAAAATAAATTGTAACAATAGAAACATTGAATGTAATTGAAAATCAAGAAAAATAAAAACAACACGTTAAGTTATTAAGTTACAATAAACTACAATGCTGGCTCATAACAAATACGTTGGATCTGGTCTCTATGTTTTGTGCACATAGCGGGTCGTCTTCTGCACCCACGCCCATGGCTTGGCCTATTTGTATGATCAGTGACTCACAATCTCACCACCTGGACCACTGACCCGCAATTCTATCAACAGCACAACGGCTCTATTCACCTTAGAGCTTCTCACCACAACAACACCAGAGCGAGTCGTGTGCCCCTTTTGCTACTATTTCTGAGGGGGTGGGGGGGGTTCTAGAAATGTTGGCATCGACTACGAAAGTCATTTTGCGCCTTTTACACAAGTTATAACAGTACGCAGCCCGGGACAAACACAAACATCCATACCCACGGCGGGATTCGAACCCGCGGCCAGGTGGACTCGAGAACTGGAAAGCCTACGCTCTAGCCCTCTCAGCCACCTGGCCGGCCTGGGAGGGTGGGGGGGGGGGAGCACATTAACCCTCTACTAAACAAGCGACCTGACCATTTACACTGCACATGCCTTATCACTGCCCAATGCACGTGGCCGAAGCCCAAGTGATAAACCAACCTCGGCTTCCCCGTGACTCCCTAGGACTGCTGCATGAACAGCTTTATCTACAATCGCGAAAAAACGTTGGTGAACTTGTGTGTAAACCTTGCCATATAGGTCATGAGCATGAGGCATAAAACTCAGCTTCACAAACTTTGCTGTCCAGGCAGAGCGTAGCTACAAGCAACATCAGCCATTTCATACAGTAAAACATCGCTCAACATCCGCAGAAATCATTTAAATATGCACTTGCAGCAACCACGTCATTTAATAATGAGGTCCACACTCGCGTAATATTACACCGTTCATAATTGACTCTTAAGACTTTATATATCCCCTTGGCATAGAATAAACTTTCTCAATTAGGGCTAGAAGACACAGTCAACAACGATGTTCGAAATGGATGAGTTGCTGCAGAGGATCATGCAACCCGCACGGACGAAGGGCAAATAAAAAAAAAACAAAACAACACCTCACCACATATGAAATCCATAAACCACTGGTGAAGATGATTCTTGCATGTCGTTCAAAGGGCATCAAATTATGACTTCATTAACTTAGATGAGCGCTCCAAATGAGCGTGAAACAAACTGGAAAACGGGCAAAGCGACATTGCTAAACAAAAAAACATCGCCTTCATCGTAGTGGTGCTTAATTTATTTCACTATGTAAAATCCAATGGCTAGCCATTGACTTTTTAATTAAGGAAAACTATGTCGAGGGCTCAATGGGCCTAGTTTTCCAAGCCCTGAGTGCAATCTAATTTCATTTTGTACTATACCAATGATGTTCCTTCCTTCTCCCATCGCTCAGGCAACTACAATAATAGTAACAATAGCAAAACGGTCTTTTTTTCCAAGCAGGGAAAAAAGATGAACAGCTGACGCTCAACAATGAAAAAACTACCGTAATAATGATGGGATACTACACTCGCATTGTTGGAGCTTCAGATGTAAACATAAGAAATGCAATAACAGACAAAACTTATAATTCTCCTATACTAAAAGACGCTTTATTTAACAACAGTTTTAATTAACAGAAAACCATATTATAAAACCACATATAAATAACGATCTACCCTCACAAGACAACACACACAGACATCACATGGCACACATCAATAACCCATGAAAAATTCATTTTTATGAAAAAAAAAAAAATTATAAGCCCCGCAACCTTTATTCCCCATAAACTAAACTCACGAGAATATACTGAATATATATATCTCTATATGCTCCTGTAATATATTCTGTGTTGTAATTATATTCTGTTTGGCGCGATGAGCATGCGCAGTTTGTACGTTGTTGTTTCTCATTAAAGATGGAGTCTGTTGTGTAGAGCCTATGTTATAATAGCTAATAAAGAACCCATCATATAAGATATAACATGGTGGCAGTGATGGTTTTAGTAAAGTTTCCATAATGAACTCACAAAGAATCACTAGCAGAAAGTGATAATTGATGACATTCAAGTAAAAGCCGAAAAAAAAAAAAAAAGAAAAGAAAACGAAAGAGACGAGCAACCAAGACGAGGCGACATGGCGTGCGAGTTCAATAAATCTGGGAAACTTCATATGAAAGGTAACATTAATGTCGATTGGAAAACATGGAGCCAAGCTTTTAATACATATATGTTGGCGTCAGGACTTGATAATGTAAAAGATAAAAGGAAAATAGCAATTTTAATTAATTTGTTGGGAGAAGATGCACAGGAGATGTTTCAAAGCTTTAAATTTGGAAATGAAACCGAAAGTAATCAATTCGATGCTGTTATGGCTAAATTTGAGGAAGCCTGCAGATTAAAAAGAAATCAAACAGTGGAAAGATTTAATTTTTGGAACATTAATCAGCAATTAGATGAGCCATTTGAATCATTTTTGGCTAATGTAAGGAGTAAAGCTACAACATGTGACTTTGGTGATCAAGAAGAGAGCTTGATGAGAGACAGAATCGTATGCGGAATAAGAGATAAAGGTCTACAGAGACGATTGCTACAAGAATCTAATCTGACTTTAGATACAACAATAAAACTGTGTTTGGCAAGTGAAATTAGTGAAAGATAAGCACGAGAAATACAAGAAACGGTTAAATCGGACTGTGTTGAATCGATAAAATCGAAAGTACGAATAAGAGACCAGAGTCAGCGCAGAGAAGCTCATAAAAAGAATTATAGTGATTTAGGTGCAAAAAGTGTGCAAAACAACACGGGATAAGAAAGTGCCCAGCATATGGACAGCAGTGCTATATATGTAATGGCTACAACCATTTTGCTTCAGTTTGTAGGAAAGGAATGACAAAAAGAGTCAAAATCCACAAAAGAACAGAAATTATAGAAATAATTATAATAATAGAGTAAGTGAAATACAGGTGGAAGAAACCAACGAGAAACAGAAAGAAGAGACACTATTCATAGCAGAAATAACTGATAAGTACAATAGAAATGTATGGCTAGCAGACCTTAAAGTAGAAAATAATGATATTAAATTTAAGATGGATTACGGTGCAGATTGTAATGTCTTACCATATAATGTTTATAAAGATTTAACGATTGATAAAGAATGGTGTAAAATTAGAAGCTTTTGGAGGGTTTAAAATAGAAACAATTGGAGAAATCTGCTTAAATTGCGAGTATAATGACAACAAAAGTAGATTAGTGTTTTATGTTGCTGAGGTAAAATCGAGACCAATTCTAGAAATAAATTTGATAAAGAGAGTTAAGACAATAGAAGTAGACAGTGATAAGAATAAGATTGTAAATAGATATAAGAAAGTATTTATGGGTTTGGGTAAGCTAGAAGGAAAATATCATATAGAAATAGATAAAGAAGTAAAACCTGTTGTACACCCATCAAGAAGAATCCCTCTGTCCCTTGAAACAAAGCTGAAAAGTGTTTTAGATAAACTGGAGGAAGATGGAGTCGTAAGGAAAGTGAATTATCCTACGGACTGGGTTAACAGCTTAGTAATAGCTGAGAAAAAAGATGGGAATTTGAGACTGTGCATAGACCCTAAAGATTTGAATACGGCAATTAAAAGAGAACATTATACAATACCAACAGCTCAAGAGATATTGGCAAGATTAAATGGGAAAAAATATTTTTCTGTGATAGACATGAGCACAGGATTTTGGCAGATTCAATTGGATGAAGAAAGTTCAAATTTATGTTGTTTTAACACACCGTTTGGGAGATACAAATTTTTAAGGATGCCCTTTGGAATTAAATCAGCACCAGAAGTGTTCCAGAGAAAAGTAATCCAGACATTTGGAGATATTAACGGAGTTAGTATGATATTTGATGGTTTAATAATAGCAGGCTCAACAAAGGAAGAACATGACAAAATATTAAAAGCTGTTTTGGATAGAGCATTAGAGAGAAATGTAGTGTTTAATAGAGAGAAGTTCCAGTTTCGAGTGCAAGCTGTGAAATTTATGGGACATGTAGTAAGCAGAGACGGGGTATCGGTAGATCCAGAGAAGGTGAAAGCAATTAAAGAAATGGAAACCCCAAGAAGCAAAGAAGACTTAAAAAGATTTTTGGGCATGATCAACTATCTTTCACACTATATACCTAACTTAGCAGAAATTAATGCACCATTGAGAGAATTATTAAAGAATGATGTGCCTTGGGAGTGGAACAAAACTCATGAAGAAACATTCCAAAAACTAAAGGAAGCCTTATGTGAAGCACCGGTATTGAAGTATTTTGATCCAGAATTACCTGTGATTATACAAACAGATGCGTGCAAAAGTGGACTAGGCGCATGTTTGATGCAGAGAAATAATCCAATAGCTTATATATCGAGAGCTCTCACACAGAATGAAAGAAAATTTGCTCAGATAGAGAAAGAATTATTGGCTATTGTTTATTGCTTAGAGAAATTTCATTACTACATACATGGACGAAAAGTTATTATTCAAAGTGATCACAAACCGTTAGAAACAATTGTTAAGAAAGACTTAAGTAAAGTGACTAGTAGACTGCAAAGAATGTTATTAAAATTATTAAAATATGACTTTAAAGTAACCTATGTTCCAGGCAAGGAAATGTTTGTAGCAGATACTTTATCAAGAGCTTACTTAAAGGATCCTGTTCAGGATGACCCAGAATTGGAGCTAGTGGTCCACTCTGTATCAAAACATTTAGCAATCACACCGAATAAACGTCGAGAATTTGAAACAGAAACTGTAAAAGATGAGCAGTTAGCAAGACTCAAACAATATCATGAAGAAGGATGGCCTAGTACTAGAAGACAAGTCAATGAAAATGTTCAAGAGTATTGGAATTATAGATATGATATCGACATTGCAGATGGTTTAATTTTTATTGGCGAAAGAGTATTAGTTCCGAGAACTTTGAGAAGGAACTTATTAATGCAAATACATGAAGGTCATCAAGGAATGGAGAAGTGTAAATTAAAAGAGAGATCAGCGGTGTTCTGGCCGAGAATAACGAAACAGATTGAACAGATGGTATCTTCGTGTACAATATGCGAGAAATACCAAAGGAAAATCCAAAAAGAGACGCTGATTCCACATTCAGTTCCAGAGAGAACATGGCAAAAAGTTGGTGCAGATGTATTAACATATAGAGATAGTGACTACTTGGTCGTGATGGACTATTTTTCAAATTGGCTGGAAGTAGTGAAACTAGAAAGGAAGACGGCGCAAGGCATAATAGTGAAACTAAAAGAAGTATTTTCAAGAAATGGAATACCTGAAATTCTAATGTCAGACAATATGCCCTTTAACAGTTTTGAATTTCATCAATTTTCTAAAGAATGGGATTTCCGTATAGTAACATCTAGCCCGAAGTATGCACAATCGAATGGCCTAGTGGAAAGAGCGGTGCAGATCTCCAAGAACATTCTGAGAAAAGCGTATGAAGGAAAAGTAGATATATACGGACTTTTAATGGAGTACAGAAGCACCCCAGTTAAGGATATAAACCTATCTCCAGCTGAAATGATGCTGAATAGAAGAATAAGGACACGTATGCCAATTTTGAGCGAGAAATTACATCCGACAATAAACGTAGACATAAAGAACCGAAGAGAGAAGGCAAAGAGAAATGCGGAACGATACTATAATCGATCTAGTAGAGATATGAAAGAGCTGCGAGAAGATCAAAAAGTGGCAATAAGAGAAGGGAGAATTTGGAAGCAAGGTAAGGTGGTAAGAAAATATAATACCCCAAGATCATATATAGTAGAGACGGGAGAAAGAGAATACAGAAGGAACAGAAGAGATTTTAAGGAATCGGAGACACCACTTCTTGACTTTGATTTAAAGGAGGGAGAAAGAGAAGGAACGAAAGATGACAGTTCATTAGGATTGGAGGTGAAGGAAAACAGACCTAGGAAAAGAGTGGGGAGACCACCAGTTAGGTTTTCCGACTTTGTAACTTTTTACTAGATTTAACAATAGTTTATGTTAACATAGCTCATAAGTAAAGAAGCTTGTAAATGAAAAAAAAAAAGAAAAGCGATGTAATATATTCTGTGTTGTAATTATATTCTGTTTGGCGCGATGAGCATGCGCAGTTTGTACGTTGTTGTTTCTCATTAAAGATGGAGTCTGTTGTGTAGAGCCTATGTTATAATAGCTAATAAAGAACCCATCATATAAGATATAACAGCTCCTTAATCTGATGATTTTTTAAAAGTGCAAAATGGGGGTTCCCAAACTTTGCTGATAGTTTTGGCTGCAACAAAAGAAAAAAAATTACAATTTACAAGAACAGTATACAGGGTGATTCTGAAAAAGGGTGTATAACTGTAAGCAATGACAGAGGTGACCGGAATGAACATTCTCTTTTAATACAATGTGGGTCTGAATTTGAACGGTAACTGAGATATGAACAGAAATAAAAATGTCGCCACCAAGATCAACAAGTAAAAACTCAGGTTCCGCAACGCCTAGAATAATGAATTTTGGAGGAATAATAGTGTACATAAAACTGTGTATACCGTTGCAATTTGATCGTATTCTAATGAGTAGTTTCCGAGTTATGCATTCAAAATCGTAACAGTGCTCACATGCGAGTACTAACCAGCACGTGTTACGATGTTGAGTGCGTATCTCGGAAACTAATCGTTGGAATACGATCAAATTTTAACGGTATACACAGTTTTATGTACCCTATTATTCCTCCAAAATTCATTATTCTAGGCAATGCAGAAGCTGAGTTATTAAGTTGTTGATCTTGGCAGCGGCATTTTTATTTCTGTTCATATCTCAGTTAGCGTTCAAATTCGGATCCACATTGTATTAAAAGAAAATGTTCATTCTGGTTACCTCTGTCATTGCTTACAGTTTTTCACACTATTTCAGAATCACCCTGTATACAATGTACAGTTCATTATACAGTACATTAATTAATTTTTTATTTGAATTTCTAGTCGCCAAAAATTAATACAAGGGCAAGTTTGAAAACCCCAAAATTATAATTAAAATTCCAAATTTCACCCCACAATGTTATAATTCTGCATTAAAATGTGTTGTATTAATATCTGGTAGGTGGCAGGAAAATAGAAACAATCAAACAACATCATAGTAGCAGTTTAAAGACGGCCGCCTCACTTCAAACATGCACCAAAAACGAACAGCGTTCAGTTATCTGATTTTTAGTGAAGGTGTGAAACCTATTGAAATCAGGGTTCTTCCCAGGCCCTTTTGCATGGGCGTGCCACCCAGCTGATTTTGGCGACCGCTCGCTGAATACACGAAAAACTGCATACTACTGCATAATATTTTATTTGCTTTTAATTTTTTTCCGCCCAGCTATGTTATCTTTCCACCCAGCTGTTAAAATTTTCTGGGGAGAACACAGGAAATGATGTGGTGGGCTGAACCATAACTAATATACAGGGTGTAAATTATCTCCTTCAAAAAACTACACTACGATGTAGCCGAAATTCAGGCAATTAAAGTGATATAAGGTACTTGGAAGTCGCAAATCGCAAGCAACGCCATAAATTGAACCTCAAACTAAGCTGAATGGCGTGGCGCTGCGTAGCACGAGCCAAATTTGGGTGACTGTGTTCACGTGGCGCGGCCTGGCTGGTTCCCCCGCTTCCCACTACCTCATCCCGAGGTCTGCCTTCCACTCTAACGTGACGTACTCTGCTCTCGTGCCAGAGTCAGTAGCACGAGCAGAACCAACTTTATTTAATACGATAGCATACATTTTCCAAATCAGTAAATGTCTTGTCAGTCTCTACCTACAGCAAAATGCCGTGAGCGGGGGAACCAGCCAGGCCGCACCGCGCGAATACAGCTGCCCAAATTTGGCTCGTGCTGCGCAGCGCCATGCCATTCAGCTTAGTTTGAGGCTCAATTTATGGCGTTGCTTGCTATTTGCGACCCCAAGTGTCTTATATCACTTTAATCACCTGAATTTCGTCTACATCATTGTGTAGTTTTTTTTGAAGGAGATAATTTACACCCTGTATAACAATTCCGCAATTTTATCAATCGTTACTCGGCGATTTTCCAACATTATAACATCAACTGTTGCAATATTCTCTGGCGTCACAACTCGTGCCTGATCCAGGCGAGGAACATCTGATACTGCTGTCACACCTTTTGTGAGCTTCATACTCCATTCATAAACTTGCTGCTGTGACAAACATGCATCACCATTCATAAACTACTTACAAATTTGCAGTTTTCATTTGACTCACCCTCGTACAAAAATAGCTTCTCAAAAAGATGGCTACTTCAAAACTGCCTGTATCTGACGAACTTGCATTCTATCCCGGTGAACTTCAAACGAAATTAGCGTATAATACATATCACAGTACTTAACTATATAGTATATACAATGTACAGTTCAATTTTTTAATAAACGCAATAATCTTCCCTGTAAAGCTCTGAATTGCTATTTTCTGGTGCCAAGTTTGGACTCTCTCAGGTGCTGGTTGGTTGGTTGATTAGAAATTTTGGCGTCGACTACTAAGGTCATTTTGCGCCTTTTACACAAGTTACATCTGTACGCAGCCCGGAACAAACACAAACATCCATCCCCACGGCGGGATTCGAACCCACGACCAGGTGGACTCGAGAACTAAACAGCCTACGCCCTAGCCCTCTCGGCCACCTCTCTCAGGTGCCAATTTTGCTTAGTATATTCTATCATGGCAGCTAGAGCAGTTGGGAAAGTTCAGAATCAGCCGTTATTGTATATAAAATAAATAAATAAATAAATAAAATAAAAAAATAAACCTGCACCCACCTAAATCCCCGCATCCCCCCCCCTTTATGGGATGTAAAAAACTGTATATCCCACGGGTTATTGACGCGAAAATACAATAATAAACTCATTCTTGATCTCAAAGGTGTTTCTAGATCTAGATTCTAGATCTCAACATCTACTAAATATGAGGGGACAGTGAAGAATTAAAGGTGAGGGGGCAATGAAGAATTAAAGAGGAAATAAATGTCAAAACACATATTTACAATATATAAATAGAGTATAAAATAAACTAAAGCGATAAAATATAAATAATAAAATGTACTGAAATTATACAAATGAATAAATTATATAAAATAGCAAAGAAATAATTATATAACAACTTAAAAGAAACAACTTAAACAACTTTAAAGGTCTTTAAACCAGTTTTTCTACGATAAAATATATAATAAAATTTGTTCAGTTATGTTCGATTTCTGATGTTTCATCACTGTTTAGTCATAATAATTCAAAATTCAACTATGATTTACAAATTCTAAGGTGGAAAATGTATTTTCCTACATTAAAAAATTGAGTTTCATGTATAAGGGTCGTACAAATGAAAACGAAAATTTGTGTGAGAAAAAAAAAAGACGACGTGTAGGATCGTAAGTTTCTGTTTTCAACAATTGCGAAACCCCACGTGCAAATTGAACAATAGGTTGCAAGTGTTGCATCACGTGAGAAAGAGTGATAGCTCGCACTTCGAAGCTCTGCAAGTGATCGCTTCATCCAAACAACAAAATAGAGTCAACGAAACAGGAACAGAGAGCAGTAATTCGTTTTTTGACATGTGAAGGAGTTTCAGTTTCTGAAATTCATCATCGTATGCAGAACATCTATGGAAATGACTGCCTAACCTTCACTCATGTTTGGGCATGGAGCAAGAGGTTTTTTGAGGGACAGTCATCATTGCAAGATGATCAACGACCTGGACAAGCAAACCTCGCCATCACAGATGATTCCAAAGCAAAAATTGACGCAGTCTTAAAGGAAAACAGAAGAGTGACAATCGATGCCGTGGTTGCTCAAACTGGCCTTGGTCGTGGAACTGCTCACTCCATTATCAGGAACCATCTGCACTACAGAAAAAACTGTGCACAATGGGTCTTACATCATTTGACATCAGAACAACTTGGAGTTCGAATGGCCATGTCCCTGCAACATTTGACTTGCTATGAACAGGAAGGAGAGAGTTTTCTTGACAGAATCGTTACAGGGGATGAAACTTGGTACTTTCATTTCCAGCCCGAAAGCAAACGTCGAAGTCATCAATGGAAGCATTATGGGTCACCAGCCGCAAACAGTACGAGGAAGGTGATGTTGACCATGTTTTTTGATCACAAAGGCCCAATTTTACTGGACTTTCTTGAAAAAGGCACCACAGTTAATGCAACACGATTTGGGGAAACATTGAAGGCACTACACGTGGCCATCAACTGCAAGGGTCCTAGACTTCTTAAAGAAGGAGTGCTTCTTCTCCACGACAACGCGCATCCTCACAGCTTGAAAGCAACAGTAGACCTCATCAAAAAGTTCAACTGGGAAGCAATGCAGCATCCACCTTACAGCCCTGACTTATCCCCATGTGACTTTCATGTGTTTGGGGATCTCAGGAAACATCTGAAAGGCCACAGGTTTCAATCAGACGATGAAGTGAAGGAAGAGGTTTTGGAATGGTTCCACACGCAACCGAAAGACTTCTTCCATAAAGGAATTACACACCTTGTTACACAGTAGGATAAATGCCTTAACACATTTGAAGAGTAGTTTTAAATTCCTTGTATACACTTTGGATAAAATAAATAATTTTCGTTTTCATTTGTACGACCCTTATATAACGAAATATCGGTTATAACAAACTTTTTATGGATTCTGGTGAACTTCATTATAACGCGAGTCGACTGTAGTCTGTTCCTCTATAAGCTTCTTCCTGATGGACTTGGAAGACTCGTGTTCACTGCTCTTGCAATGGTCAGATAAGGCTTCGTGGAATGAAATTTGAGTTGTTTGTGCTTCTAGTTGTTCAAGCACTTTGCTAGTTAGTAGCGTCTTGAACATGCTTCTCCACTTTTCAAAGATATAGGAGTTGGATAAAATATTTATTAACTGGGTGATGGCCCTCCTTTGCATTAATTACAGCTTGTATCTGATGCTGGATAGGCAAATACAAGTCTTGCACAGCAGTCACAGAGATATGTAGCCACTCCTCCTGCAGAAAGGTTGCTAATTCAGAAAGTGTCCTTGAAGGTGGAAATCTACTGCAAAGCTTGGTTTCCAAAATCCCCCACAAAGATTAAACGATATTAAGATCAGGGAGCTGAGGGGGCCAGTTGAGGTGTTGCAGTTCATCATGGTATTCATTAAAGCAGTCTCAGACAATTCGAGCAGTATGAATGGGATTATCATCATCTTGGAACACAGGTCATTCATCAGGGAATACAGTTTGCACCACTGGAAGAAGATGGTCAGCCAGAATACTGACATAATCCTGTGCAGGACAACAAGGGGTCATTCAAGTATTATGTCACGTTGCTGGGGGGGGGGGGGCGGCTCGCCGCCAGTCGGTGACGATTTGTGGTGAGGGGGATCAAATACTGTGTCACGTCACGGTCACCTTAGGGGTAGTCCATATGTTTGTTTATCTCAAGTCCCAATAAAAGCCCCTTGGAGAGGGTATTTTTTCTGTACTTGTTTAGCACCAAATAAATCGTGACCTTTCTTTTAAGGTCACTGTTAAGATCATTTCCCTTTTCTTTTATAAACCCCTTTCTCTGTCACGTCAGTTCATTACTTCCCTACACTGTGGTTGTATGAGCAAGAAAAAAAAAAACAATGGATAAAAACAAAAGTTTCCAAAATTTATATTCAAAATATAAAGAAGCATTCCCTACCAAGAAAGCATCAGAATTACAGAAAATTGCGATTGAATTCTGGAACTCAAGTAAACTTGAAGCCAACTTTGAAACCAAATTGAATGCGAAATTGATAGAGTTACCGAATATCACACGAAAAATGAATTCAACATTGGCAATGTTTTGGGCAAACGTAAGTACCGGTATTTGTAATTTTTATCATCGATAATTTAAGCATTTTTCAGATGTAAAAAATCCAAAAGTAAAATATTTACCCAGAAAAATGTATTTTATTTAAAGAAATCATAAATCGGTTTCAAATTTAACCGACTATTCGAATTTTCTTTTTAAATAAGTTATTCCATTATCAATAATTATATTAAACACACACGATATCGAGATTAATATAAAGATCCCTTTAAATTGAATAGTTCCATGTTGCAGTATGAATTAATAATAGTGATAACTGGGTTTAATTGCAGCAACGTAGTTTTATTACATTTTTTTTTTTATTACCTTAATATCATTTTATTATTGACTTCCCATCTCATTGCACCCCCCCCCTCTCCACACCTCGCACTGATAGATCACATTTGTATGTAAAATGTGTTTTCCGCTTTGTTTCCATCTGTTTTACTTGATTCTTATTAATGTACTATATACTTACACCCTCCACACCCATTATTAGTAATGATGAAAAATAGGAAAGAAAATTACGCAGCCTGGATACGAACCAGGAACCTTAGCCTGTTTCGAATCCAGGCTGCGGAATTTTCTTTCCTATTTTTCATTAATAATTTGGACAGCTGAGGCTGGCGTACAATAAAACCCTCACTGAACATCTTATGATTTATTCGTTATTAGTTTCTGGTTATTATGGTTAATATTAATATTGTTAATATTAATGTTATTAGTATCTTGTTATTATTGTTAATATTATTATTATTAATGACGACAGTGAAATATGATACCCAATATATTCCTAAAATTTGGAACGCCTACTCACCAAAGACACAGACTATTTATAAACCATATACAAGGGCATATTGAAAAGTAATGCCTCCATGGCTGTAACTTTATTTTTTAACAGATTTTCAAAATTCTTTTTGTATTTGATACTTACATTTGTCCTCTATGTAATGCACTATTCACTTTTCGACATAGTCCCCATCCCTTTCCACGCATTGCGCCAATGCGTGACTAGTCGGGTGAACCCGTCGGAGAGGAATTCCGGGGTTGTTGTAGACACCTGGACCGAATGGCAGGTTTCACCTCGTCGTCAGAAAGCAACTTATGCCCCTTAAGGTGCTCTTTCCTCTTTCCGACGGGTTCACCCGACTAGTCACGCGTTGGCGCAATGCGTGGAAAGGGATGGGGACTATGTCGAAAAGTGAATAGTGTATTACATAGAGGACAAATGTAAGTATCAGATACAAAAAGAATTTTGAAACTCGGTTAAAAAATAAAAAAGTTACAGCCAAGGAGGCATTACTTTTCAATATGCCCTCGTATATAGTCTGTAAGCATTTATTAGAGATATGTACAGTTATAGACCCCCATGAAAATTTTTATAACAATAATTTTTATTATTTTTATTATTTTTGTCAAATATTTATTATTATTATTATGCTTGGGCAAGATAAAATAAAAACAATATCTAGATTAAGATAAAGATGAGAATTAAATATTTATCTAGATAAGATAATAGATAATATAATTTAATATGATCTAGATAAAGCTAAAAAGATAAAAACAAATTATCTAGCAAATTAAGATAAAATTTACCCTTTATTTAGACATCTTTTTAAACTATCGATATATCATGATAAATATCAGAGTTTTTGCGATAACAGGTTGTTTGCACCAGGCTCCATTTCGATATGTTAGCTGCTCATTACATTTATATTGTGGAAATCTAATGTTAATATTGCACACGAAAAAAGGTCGTTGCGCAGAGAGGCTACTCGGTACGTTTACGCTTAGGACTGAGGGTACAGGAAAAGGCATTGCCTTGCTTTCGAGTTTCAATCTACTCCACCAAAAAACTCAGAAATCACAATGTTGGTTTCGTGCCTGGTGAAACGAAATCTTTTCTTTGTTCCCACTCATGGTTAATTATTTATTATACATACCGTAAATATTCTACTATAACGCGACTTCTTGTATAACGCGACTCCACTTTTTCGGCCCAAAAAATCGGCAAAAATCCTATCCTCTTGTATAACGCAACCCCCATTTTTGACTCCTCGCGAGAAATAAAATGTACGAACTTATACAGAAAAAAAATCGATGTTGTTAGATGTTGGCGACGAGTAATTCGAATAAAAAGTGAATTAATACATCGTATAATGAACTGGACATTATATGCAATGTAATTAATGTATAATACA
>JAHWFO010003482.1:752086-805064 GCA_023313115.1 Rhysida immarginata
GGAAAGCTTTCTCACTCGCACATCGACAAAAAAACACAACAGTACATAAATAAAAAGACAAGTAATCTTTATTCAGTTTAATATTTTCTTGTAGGCTTTGGTTCGAGGCAGTTTGGAAGTAGGCCTATTTATCAATGTTTGGGAGAAGTTATTATCGATGTTGTTAACGATGTAGTTATTATCGACGATCGGCCGCAGTCGTCGGAGGGCTGATTTTTATCCTCTAGTATAACGCGACCCAGCAAATTTAGATGCTTTTTTTGGCCAAAAAAATTCGCGTTATAGTAGAATATTTACGGTATATACCGTATATCTTCCAATAGTAGCCCCCGGCGTCTATTTTTCCAACTGAATCACTAACCAGGGCGTTTATTAGAGACCGGCGTTTGTTTTATCCGTTTTGAATGCATGCCTTTTTGTTTAAACAGAATATGGTACAGTAGCGCGCATTAAACAGTCCTTACGAATAGGATGACCTGAGAACTAAGGGCTGAATAGCAGAGTGCTTATGATATCAAAACTCAAAGCAATGTGCTAGGAATCCCCTCAAGCCCGTGTACATGTGAACCCCAAAAGCGGCTCACGTGAAAAGCCGCGTGTAAGAGAATCCCCGGCGTTTATTAGAGACCGGCATTTATTTAGCAATTTAATTTTGAAACCCGGCGTTTATTAGAGACCGGCGACAATTGGAGACTAGGCGTCTATTAGAAGATATACGGTAATTTCATAATTTGTTTTAACGCTTCGAGAAGTGACTTGGAGCTGGAGGAGTGAGTTTCGAAGCAGCGAAAACACAATGGCTGCTGACAGGAGCAGCAGAGGAGCAGAAGACTAGTGATGTCACTAACAGGTTAACTCTGATTGGCTCCGTTATTTCTGTATCAATAGTAAGTTTGATAGACTTATGCCTCTTGTTAAGCATCTATCGATATCGGACAGCCAAACGTAACAGAAAACAGCATGGCGCAACAGCCTAGTATCAGCTGTCCAAGTGATATGATAGCGAAATGCGATATTTTAGAAAATATCACCCATCGCTAATGGGTACCTTCAAGAGGTATTTTCTGAGATATAATCGACTCCGCTTATAAGAGCCCAGTCAGGGAAATTGAAAAAAGGCTCATATAAGTGGAATCGCAGAAGACAAGACAGTTATTTTGGGGAAAAGAAAAGTGGCTCTTATAAGCACTTAACTCTTTTATGCAGAACTCAAAGAATTTCTCAACAGGTCACATGATTACTTGTAAAATTCAGTGACTTTGTATAAAAAGAAAGAGCCACGAGCCCATGACAAGTCATGAAGTTGAATGCATGTCTCCTCTATTTAAGGTCAACCAGATCCTTACAATTTTAGAAAAGTTGTTTCAGTAAATTTTTTTAAAACCTTTAAAAAATTTATAGAAATTTTTGAAATAGATTTTCAAATTTTTTGAAATTTATAGAAATTTTATCTAAACTATGGTTAGATAAAAATAAAAGATGACATAATTGAAAGTTTATCTAGATAAGATAAAAGATAAAAACTTTTCATCTAAGATAATTATCTAGATAAATTTATCTAGATAGGTCCCAACACTGTTTGGGGAAGCCAATTATTATTATGACTGTTTGGGGAAGCCAAACTCGGATTAAGTCCGGAAGCCAATCCCAGAGGCGGACCCAAAAGAGGGCCAAGCCCAAGGGACTCAAATGCGAGGGAGGGAAAGTTACGCACTCGTGGGAGTATTGAAGTTTGGGTGTAGGAATTTCCTTACTATGTGACAGGTGTTTAGAATTGTGGCTTTCTGTAAGGTTTTGTATAAGTGTGGGTTTAAATTTAGTGTTGACAGGCTTTTGTGTAGCGAATGTGGAATAACCCCAGTGGCAGAAACAACGATAGGGATAATGTGTACTCTGTTAACTCCCCAAAGGCGTTTTATTTCATGTGCAAGATCCGTATATTTAGTGATTTTGTCAGTGTATGTCTTTTTTAAATTGTGTGTGTTGGGAAAGGAGATATCAATTATGTAAGCCACTTTGTTTTGCTTATCTACTAGTGTAATGTCTGGTCTGTTATGAGGGATAGTTTTGTCAGTGATTATAGCTCTGTCAAAATATAGTTTATGTGTGGTGTTCTCTAAGACATTGTCGGGGATATATTTATAGTAAGGAGTGTGAATGTCCCTTAGCTTGTGTATCTTAGCTAGATGTTGACGTATGATGTTGGCTACCTGGTTATGTCTGTGTAAATAATCTGTCTGCGTGAGTATTTTGCAACTGGATATGACGTGTTGGATGGTTTCCTCTGCGATATGGCATTTCCTGCAAGACCCGTCAGTCGATTCTTTGATAATGTTTTCTGTAGCTTTTAGTGTTAATAACCTGGTCTTGTATGGCAATCATGGCTCCTTCAGTTTCCCCAAAAAGACTCCCTTCACTCAACCAAAAGTTCGACGCTTTTTTATCGACGTGTGGCTGGTTGAGGTCAGAAGGATGTCTACCGTGGAGTTGCTTTCCGAGCCATGATTGAAGTTTAGTGCATGTTGTGGGAATGTTATGGGTGTTCTGCACGCTGTTCAGATTCAGAGGTGTGTATTTTGTGTCAGCCATGCAGACTACTTTGTGTAATGGTGATGTCTGTTGTTTAGAGTGAAAGAATTCTCTGAGTGACTTAGTCTGTTTCTGATATAGATCTGTTATGTCAATAAGACCTCTGCCTCCCTCTGAACGAGGCAGGGCGAGTCTTTCAATAGCCGTGTGTGGATGGTGCTTTCTGTGCTTGTAAGCAGTTTACGTTGTTTCCTTTCAAGTCCCTCAAGATCTGTGTGTGTCCACTGTATGACTCCAAAGGAGTAGGAGAGTATTGGCGTGGCATGTATGAGTGTATTGGCATGGCATTTATTATTATTATTATTATTATTATTATTATTATTATTATTATTATTATTTTCATTTTTATTTTCTTATATATAAGTGTAGATAATGATAATTTCAATAATTTTTTAAGTTATTATTTTAACATTTATCCACGTATCAGCTCATCTTCAATTTTATTTTGTAGCCAAACAATTTGTTGTTTAAATTTATTGTTTAATTTGTTTTTATATTTAATCGTGTTTATAATATTCACTGATACATGTATTCGAAGTTCCCCCCCCCCCTCCAATTTTTTGTTGAGGAATGTACTCTTCTAGTCTCTCCCGAGATCGACTGGGATGAAAAAGGCCCATGTGGGCCCAATTAACACCTTCACCAATTGGGAAATGATGTGGAGCCTAGCCTGCTGGCCACATGGCCGAGAGGGCTAGTTCTCGAGTCCGCCTGGTCGTGGGTTCGAATCCCGCCGTGGACATGGGTGTTTGTGTTTGTCCTGGGCTGCGTACAGATATAACTTGTGTAAAAGGCGCAAAATGACCTTAGTAGTCGACGCCAAAATTTCTAATAAACCAACCAACCTAGCCCACCCTCCATCTATATTATATACTAGAAGAGGTACCCGGCGTTGCCCGGGATAATTACACTTGCACAAACTTTTCCTTTCATTGTTAGTCATGAGATATTGATTGTTGGTCCATGCAGAGCGTTTGTGAATTGCGTGTTGATACCATTGTTGATACCTATTGTTGTACAAACTTTGCCTTGCATTGTTGGTCATGAGATATTTCTCATTAATATGCCTTGCCATAACCATGAATATCGATTTTTTATCGATATTTATTATTTTTCCGAAATCTGAGGTAGACAGTGACCTTCCTCATGCTTTGAAGGTCATGTATGCGAAATTTTATCAAGATCGGAATAAAACTGTAGATTTGTATAAAAAACATACACACAGACCCACAGACGCACAGACCCACAAACATCCTTCTTTATATATGTAGAAGATTTAAAATAAGTTGCTCAAAATATAATATATATAATATCTTTTAAATCTTGAAACATAACTGACGATGGTTTAAAAACCGAAATGCGTATTAATATTAAAACTACCTTGCTGCAATTGAACCCAGTTATCACTATTATAAATATACAGGGTGTATCTGAAACCCTGTCACAAACTTGGAGGGAAGGTAGTATGGGTGATTCTAAGCAAAAAAGTTGATTGATCATGGGTCCGAATTTGAACGATAACTGAGATATGAACAGAAATAAAAATGCCGCCATCGAGATCAACAAGTTAATAACTCAGGTTCTGTAAAGCCTAGATTAATGAAACTTAGAGAAATAACAGGGTACATAAAGCTGTGTATACCGTTAAAATTTGATCGAATTCCAACCAGGAAGTTTCCGAGTTAGAGGCATCATCAAAAGAGCTGTGGCATAGTTCCTGTTATGCCAAAAATACGGCCATCTCATATTGTGACAAAACGAAATGAAGAAATTTTAGCTATAATGAACATCAGTGAAAAGCAATATGACGCGGAATGGATCGATGAGCAGTTCATTGATAAGGAAAAAATAATAATTCCAATTATTTAAAATATAAATGTAATATCAATAAAATCCCATTTAGAATGTCCTTGGGAATAAAAAAAAAGATATAACTGATTAGAAATAATAAAAAAAACTATATATACTGATTATAAAGTAGTTTATTTCTTTAAAATATTTTAAAGAATGGGGGGGGGAGGTAAAATTTTGTGATGTCACGTTATGGGGGGGTCAAGGCATGTGTGACGGAATGTGATGCAGGGGGGAGGGGGGTATGAAAATAGCAAAAATCTTGAATGACCCCCAAGTGGGCCGAGATCACGGTAAGACGTGCCCCCCCCCCCCCCACAGCATCACTGATCCCTCTTCATGCTTAATAGTAGGAGGAAGACAGTCAACATCAAAGGCTTCTCCTGGCGTTCTCCAAACGTAAATACGTCCATTTGTTTGGAATAATGTGAAGGGCGATTTGTGTGACCAGATGACATTCTCCCATTATTGTTGTGTCCAATTTCTATACTCACGATACCATTTTTGTCGTTTCAATGCACTTCATGTTGTCACCAATGGATTTGGAATAGCCACTCTGCCATGTATGTTTGCAGCATGCAGTTCACACCAGCTAGTTTTCGTTAATATAGCTTCCTCTAGATGTCTCTTCATCTCAGATGTTATCTGTGATGCCTCAAAGAATCAGATATCTTGTGCTTTCGGGCCACAATCCTCTTCAAAACCCTTCTGTCTCTATCAGTGAGCTTTGACTTTCGACCACTGATGTGCTTGGCAGATGATATCTCTCCCTGTTTCTTATAAGCTGTCATAACAGTTAACACAGTACTTTTCCCGACCCCAACAAGGATAGCCGTTTTTGTTACAGAGACTCCAGCAAAACAGCCCAACAATCATGCCTCTTATGAAATCTGACAGGTTAGCCAAAACGGAATTTCAACGCCACAATATTTAGTACCATTGCTATTAAGAGACTGATGTGTGTACATTCTTGCCCGCTAGGTGGCACAGTTCAAAACTAGAGGGTGGGACTATATGACAGGTCCCTAGAGGATTGTATTTACATAGGTAATCATATTACCGTACTTTGTCCAATCCCTGCATTTCATAGCAAGTGCTCTGCTGCATTTTCTTTACATAATTTTTAATGTTTAATTGCATCAAATGCTTCTGAATCTTCAAGTTTTCATCCTCTTTGTCACTTACATATTCTTCGTTTCCAATCCATGGCATCAGGATCACTTTCACCATAACACTCAATTTTCTCAAAAGTTAACTGCTCGATTCCCAAATCACTTGCAATGTCATCTACATCAGACTGAATCAGGGTCAACCAAATTTTCAGTAGAGGCCTCTTCCTCAATTAGCTTTTAAAACACTTGATTATTGTCTTTATTGATATTTTCCCATGCATATTGGATGCAGCACCATTATCAACTTTGCTAACAGTGAACCAGGCTGCCAAATTTTCAATTGCAATGTCAATCAGAAGAATGCGTTTGTTTTTGGCAGATAAATGTACAAGTTTTATAACATTTTATGACTGGCTGGTTTTGTAAACTGCTTTATGATTGACTGGTGATGATACCTGTAAAGAGGTTCATTATCCCCTGGTTCCAGGAAAAAGTAGTCCTTAGTCCTGTTACAGAAGGAGTCCCTTTAAAGGAGGTGCGTTTTGTATTAATTCAATGGGGGGGGGGGGGGGGGCAAATTGGTCCCTTTAAGGAAGTGTAATACAGGAAGGTTTCAATGTACAACACTTTGGGTGGCGTAAGTGTGTACAGTTTTATGGCCATTAATTCGTAAGGTGGTGTAAGGTGTCGAGTTTGGCTGAACGTATGATTTTTGATGTTTTTAAGTCTACTTACAATTAATTCGTAAGGTGGCGTAAATTGGTGACATCAGAATATTGATTGAGAGGATGATGGCAACTTGTAGGTGAATTTCATATAGAATTTTACTGAGATGTTGCTTCTTCTCACGTATGAAATTAGTAGCTTTTGTTACCAATGCTCGGAAGATGCATGCATACACACAGAGAAAACTGAAGCCAGAAACTGTGAATACAGATTAACAAAACTAACCGGAAACCACTAATCCACAAAGACAGTATATTTGTATGGATGCATATTTCGGCAGCCAAGCTGCCTTCGTCAGCATATACAAAGGTGATCAAAACAGAAAGTTCTATAAAGATCAAGATTAAGAAATTACAACGTCATATAAATACAAGGACAGTTCAGAAAGTAGTACCCGTTTACGCATATCGATGGTGCCACTGATCCAAATGAAAGCATACGATGCAGATATCGATATCAACATCTACCAGGTTTCATCCCCAGTAACAATTTGGTCGAGGAATTCATCACCATGTTGCTCGTAACGAGTCAAGAAGGACAACGCTGAACCCATGCGATTGCTCTTGTGCTCGTCGGAAAGCATTTTGGGCACCCACATTTCACTAATCCACGTTTACGCGCCGATCTTGCCTGATGAAATCTTCGACACGTTTCTTGAGATCTTCGGTGATAAGGGATGGGCGACCTGACCGCTGTTTGTTGTGCACAGTAGGTCGTCCCTTTTTGAAGTTTCGAACCCAACGCCTTACAGATGACTCACCCATAGTTCCCGTGCCGTAAACTTCCGTAATTCTGCGATGAAATTCACTGGGACGGACACTTTCTGCATTTAAAAAATGGATGACAGCTCGCACTTCACATTTGGTGGGATTTTCTATTTTCTTTTCCATTTTAAACCGTCACAAAACTCAAACCACGCACTGAATGAACTCGAAATTCCACCTCAGCAAAGCTAAGATACTGGTATCGATACCTGCATCGTATGCTTTCTTTTGGATCAGTGGCACCATCGACATGCGTAAACGGGTACTACTTTCTGGACTGCCCTCGTAGTAAAATTGTACAAGTAGATGTCCAATCAAAAGAAAATCAGATAAAGGAACAAAAACAAAATAATAAACAAGAAAAATCAGGAGTCAAAACTGTCACTTATAGAGAAGACCAATTAGATGTCCTTGCTGTCACTTGTGTGGTTTTAATTTCTATTAGCCAATGTGGGGAGATGTAGAAGTTTAGCAACGTCTCTCAAATATGTTCAGCGGACCTGCGTCACTTCTTAGGAGTTTGGTAAAGTCTTCATTGGTGATAGCGTAGGATTCAAGAAAATTTAACAGTCTAGGGTCTCTCGTGCTATAGAGAATCTTGAAGTCTTCACGTTTATTGTCATGTTTGCAATCAAGGACATGTTAAGCAAACCTAGACACAGCAAATTTCCCGCTTCTAATACATGCCAGATGCTCACTTATCCTTGTCTTCACTGTTCTCCGCGTCTGATCGTAGTAAACCGAGTCACACGTTGCACATGGCAGCATGTAGACTCCAGGTTTGTCTTTTGGAATTACGTCTTTTGGGCCCCTTAATTGTTTTCCGATCGTGTTTAAGCTTTGGAATGATATGGGAAGGCCAAAATCTCTAGCAATCTTCTTCAGGCCTGTATTCAGTTGTTGGTTATAAGGCAGGACTATGCTGCTTTGGGTTGTTTTTTTCTTTATGAAGTGTTCTGATCTCTTTTAATATTTAATAAGGAAGGGTATAAGTGGAGGCCAATTGTCAACATTAATTTTCCTACCAACTTTTTAGCCAAATTCATGTTGAACAATTTCTTTACTAAACTAAGGGCCGAATCACTAGGCGCTGTAAGAGTCAAGTCGAGTAAGGTTTCCTACTCCAGCGACCGCATTCAAGGGAAGATCTGCCCTCATCTCATCATTAACGCGTTATACTGGAATGTGAAGAGAGTTTGCCACTCCAAATTTCAAGTGACCATTTTTGGCCACTTGAGGAGCGAATTCTCCACTCCACCTCGCTGATCTAGTGAAACAGCATGGCAGCCATTTCATCGCTTCGTAGTAAAAATGTCATGCCATTGCATTGCTTTTACTTCAGCGCGAAAAATGAACAAGTTATAGAATGCCTTTAATTGAAAAATATCATTATATCTTTTGCGAGATACCGTCGTATTAAAAACTTATTAAAAACGTTCATTTTGAAATGGTCTCCATACAGGAGGAGTTCAAACGAATAGAGGCGGGGGGAGGGCAGAAAAACTGCTGTGGCGAAATTTATTATGTATGCCTTTATTATTTTATAAACATGCATATATATTTTTAAATTATATGCGTGTTCTAACATTTATGCTATTAAAAATTATTACTATTTTATACGAAAATATTGGATTACAATCAATAAATTAAATTAAATAAATAAAATAAAATTAAATAAATAAATAAATTAAATAAATAAATTGATATGAAGCAGTATTTAAAAAATTTTCTCATTTATTTTATTAAGCTTATGAACCTAAAATGAATATTTAAGAAATGTAAAATGGTAAAATATATTTAACTATTTAATAATTTATTTAAGGCAAACATTTTTTGTTAAATAAGCTATATTTGTGTAGGCAACACTAAACAAAGATTTTCTTTTCTACTTCACTCCTTGTTTCATTGACCTATGTCCTCCATTGTTGTTGCCTAGCAACGTGACGTGACGCTTTCCATGCGAAAATTTTGTCACTTTCGTTAAAAATATCCTCAAACCCATGATTGGTTTCTTCAAGAAAAACATCAAGCAACACTCGACAGAGGGAAGGCGGTAAATGCGTTACTGATTGGAATCTGGGTTTTTCGAGTAGCCCTTGATCGAGTGTCGTTTGTCACTCTTTCGAGTGGTGTGCTAGTGATTCGGCCCTAAAACTTGAAGGACAAGACTTCTGTTAGAAACTCCTTGGAATTGTGCCAAAAATTACAAAACTTACAGATATCAAATGATGACGTGTTAGCCTCATTTGACATTGAGTCATTATACCCTAGCATTCTGCTTATAAGAGCCATAGAAGTACTGGAAGACAACATGCATAAGAATGAGTGGCTTTTGGGTGTAGTTACGGAGGTTATAAGTGTTATGAAACCTACTCTATACAACAATGTTTTCTCCTTCAACAATAGATGGTACCAAATGACTGATGGTACTCTGATGGGGAGTAGCATCAGCCCATTTGTTGCCAATATTTATATCCGAAAATTGGAGAATCAGGCTTTGACTGAATTTGATTACTTCCCCAGAATTTGGCTGAGATATGTCAGTGACGTCTTTTCTATCTTCAATAAGAAAGAAAAAGACATTGAGTCATTCTTAACAAACTTAAATAGTTTATGTCCTAATATAAGCTTCACCTAAGGAGATAGAGAGCAAAGGTAGCCTTGCCTTCCTGGACATTAGATTGACAAAACATAACCAAGAACTAATTTATGACAACCACCGGAAAGCAAACTTTGTTCCAAACTTCATTAAACATGACTCCAACCACAGTCATCCCCACACACGGGCAGCCTTCCACCATCTTGTTTATAGAGCCCATGTCATCCCGCTAAATGATGAAAACAGAAAGAAAGAATTGAAGACAATAGAAGAATATACCGTTTTGAATAGATTCCAGAAAGAAATCATCAGCAGCATCTCCAAGAAAGGGAAGCGGGAATTAATATTAAAAGAGATCACAACACTTCATAAAGAAAAAACAACCCAGAGCAGCATAGTCCTGCCTTATAACAAACAACTGAATAGAGGCATGAAGAAGATTGCTAGAGATTTTAGCCTTCCCATATCGTT
This sequence comes from Rhysida immarginata, assembly GCA_023313115.1. Lineage (NCBI taxonomy): Eukaryota > Metazoa > Arthropoda > Chilopoda > Scolopendromorpha > Scolopendridae > Rhysida > Rhysida immarginata. Next base: position 762,199 of record JAHWFO010003482.1, read on the forward strand.
CCAAAGCTTAAACACGATCGGAAAACAATTAGGGGGCCCAAAAGATGTAATTCCAAAAGAAGACAAATCTGGAGTCTACATGCTGACATGTGCAACGTGTGACTCGGTTTACTACGATCAGGCACAGAGAACAGAGAACACGAGGATAAGTGAGCATCTGACATGTATTAGAAGCGAGAAATTTGCTGTGTCTAGGTTTGCTGAACATGTCCTTGATTGCAAACATGACTATAAACGTGAAGACTTCAAGATTCTCTATAGCACAAGAGATCATAGACTGTTAAATTCTCGAATCCTATGCTATCACCAATGAAGACCCTACCAAACTCTTTAACAGTGACGCAGGTCTGCTGAACATATCAGATTTGAGAGACATTGCTAAACTTCTACATCTACCCACATTGGCCAATAGAAAGAAAAACCACACAAGTGACAGCAATGACACCTAATTGGTCTTCTCTATAAGTGACCATTTTGACTGCTGATTTGTTCTTGTTTATTATTTTGTTTTTGCTCCTTTATCTGATTTTCTTTTGCTTGGACATCTACTTGTACAATTTTACTATTTATATGACATTGTAATTTCTTAATCTTCATCTAAACAGAACTTTCTGTTCTGATCTCCTTTGTATACGCTGAGGAAGGCAGCTTGGCTGCCGAAATGCACATCCGTACAAATAAACTGTCTTTGTGGATTAGCGGTTTCCGATTGGTTTTGTATCGATACATGCACATTTTCAGCTGTAGACATTTGCAGAGGCAAACTGGATTGTACCAAACATTTATTATAACTGATGCAGGCTTCCTTTCCAGATGAAACATCTTATAGATGGTGTCAGTAACATTAATAAAGTCGCTGTAATGTCTTCCTTGATGAAGTTGATAGAGGTTTTACAATACATAACTGGGAAAACACAAAAGAATTCTGACCAGTTTCGCTTTTTAACACACTTTATTCTACTTGCTTCGTCTGTTTGTTTGGGTGGAATTTTGTAATCGATATGAAAGTTACTTCCTATTAACCGATTGATTTGAAATTTTGCACACTTACTTACTCCTGAAGACAATACATGAATCAATTTAAAAACCCACTAAATAATTGATCAATTAGTGGCAATTAATTAATTTAATTTTTATATGAAGAATATCATTCAAGACTTTACCAATAAATGGCATTGAAGTGTGTTTAAAATTTATTTTTTATCCTTACTTTATTAATTCTAGATTTATCAAGGAAACAAATTAAAAAGAAATGCTCACATGCTTATTTATACGAAAACAGGAGTAGATTTATGTATTCTACTATGGATTTATTGTAAATTTCTATCAAGTTGTTCCTTACATTGTTATACACGTTATCCAAAAAGTCTGGTAACATGGCAGATATCTCAAAGCTGCCAGGTAGGCGAGATCAGATAAGTGTGGTTATAGGTAATAGAGGGGTGGGGAATACATTGCTGCACTCAAATTTGACTTTGACCCCCAAATTTAAGGTCATCCATTTACTAACTAGAAAACTGTTAAAGATAGAGAAAAATTTCCCATTGCTACCCTGTAGAGCAACACCACATTAGTCTAAAAACAATTTTTAATCACATCGTTCCCCTTGAAAGAATTTGAGAAAATGGGCGAGAAAGAGTCACTCAAGGTCAGATTACTTAATGAGCCTTCCCAATGGTATGCTTCACTGCATTTCAAATTTATTAGAAACCTCAGCCAACCTGGCTAGCCCAACCTAGCTTGAGTGACTCTTTCTCGCCCATCTTCTCAAAATCTTTCAAGGGGAAGGGTGTGATTAAAAATTGCTTTAGACTAATGAGGTGTTGCTCTACAGGGTAGCAATTGGAAATTTTTCTCCATCTTTATCAGTTTTCTAGTTAGCAAATGGGTGACCTTAAATTTGGAGGTCAAAGTCAAATTTGAGTGCGGCAATGAATTCCCCATTCCTCTATTACCTATACACCACACTTATCAGATCTCACCTACCTGGCAGCTTTGAGATATCTGCCATGTTACCAGACTTTTTGGACACCCTGTATATTTATTCCTTTTGCTTTTTATGTTTTTCTACTTTAGGTTATTTATTCCTTTGTATAATTTCAATATACTCTGTAATCTAGATTTCATTACATTTGGATAATTTATAGTCTATTTATTTATTGTAATTATGTGATTTGCCTTTATATTTCCCCTTGGCCACTCACGGTCTCCTTACCTTTAATCCTATCAATTTTCTATCAATTTACCTTATCCTAGCCAATCAGTTTTCATCCTTTCTCCTTTTGTCTGCTCCCAATCCTTTGCTGTCATTTGTCATCCAATTAACACTCAACTTTTCGTTCCTTACTTGAAATTATTAATGACATTGATACTGTTACGCCAAATTGTAACAACTTTTGCAACATATATGCTAGCATTGTCTGTGAAAGCAATGATCTTTGTTGGGAAGCATTTTATTTAAGATGGGCTTAAGTACTTCCTGTAGCACATGTTGCTTTTACTCTTCCTTTTAAATACTCATCATGTATTGTTTCATCAAGACACGAGATCCCACACACAATTACACTTACTCATCCCATCTGTCATTTAAAGCAATTATTTTGGCCATTATTATTACTGTAAATTCCAAAATTATTTGGCCCATCAAAAGAAAGACTTATTTTCAATACTGAATACTGTTTTATTGAAGAGATGATTCTCACATAGCTATTTTCATATGCAGCTGAGTCTTTCTGTTTGTACTGCTTGGTTAATGGCAGTTAATGTTTGTTTGTTGAATACTGAAAGTCTTGTCTGTTCAATTCACAGTGTATAGTTCACATAATACACTGAGATAACATTGATATTTGATTTTTTTTTTTATCAAGTATCGATTCCTGATTTCCTTCTATTCTTAGTTTGTTTCATTTTTGTTTTCTTGAACTGTGATTTTGTTGGGTATGTTGAACTTGATCCTCTTGAACACTTTCAATTTTTTATAATTACCTGTGAATAATTTTATGTGCTGAACTGTGAGGTAAATTAAGAGTACATACAATTTCACATATTCCTTTCTCAGCAGCATGTAAATTTCATTACTCTTTTCATTAAAAACCATGACTGTCAAATGTATAGTTCAGTCACGTGTGATTTAGTCATCTATTTTGCATAAAGTATTAATTTAGCAAAATTTCCAACTGTTTATAAAATTACGTCACAAATAAAATTTAAATTAAGGTTTAAGAATGGTGGAAAAATAATTTTTTTATTAAAATATGTTTAATAAAAATACATGTACTTAAATGATGATTTTTTTTGGAATTTGTCTAATTGATTTTCAGGGGGATACACAAACTTATAAAACTTTCTTACATGTAATGGCTATTAATGGGGGTGGCCGTGGCCTGGTTGTCTCGTCGGTTGTCTTGCTAATCGATGGAGTTCAGCAACTTCAGGCGCGGCCAGGGCTTGAGGGCCACTGCTGGCGGGACAGCTATTTGGGGCACAGCTGTTGGGGGACTTTAGTCTGACCCATTTGCTGAGTGACCAGTGCTGGTTTTCCAGCAATTGGTGACAGCCACTGGTTTGTTTGTCCGCCAGCAGCTCTTCCATCATGAACCCCCCCCCCGTGCTTCGGAGGGCACGTTAAGCCGTCGGTCCCGGCTGCTACTGTCATCTCGTAGCAGTCGTTATTTACTGGGATGGCGCAAAACTCCCTCGTAGGAGTAGATGGCTATTAATGATCTTATTTGTTATATGGGGTCCACAAATACTACATTAACATATTGTACCTTATTAATTATAATAAAATCTATAGAGCTACATTAGAGAATAATATTTGCTACCTATAGGTATTATATAAAGGCAACTGCTTACCTATCATTAATAACACCATTTGGCAACAAAACAGATTCTAAATCATCTTCATAATGTTTAGGGACACAAAAATAACCCAAATCATAGCCTGCATAATCATCAGGAATCTGAAATAAATAAAAGCACACATTAACTTTTAATTATATTTATTATATTTCACTAAAAACAATACAATTTGAAAGGGTATTCATACAATCTATGGAGAACATATCATGAAATCTGTAAATATCCTAAAATCTATCCTTTGTTGGATGAATTTCAATAGATTTCAATCTATCCTTTAGGGTAACAGTTCCCAAACGTTTTCGATTCGTGAACCCCTTTCACAAAGATCCGAGTTGCGCAAACCAAGTACTTATAACAATACATACATATTTTAACATCCTTTTCCTGTCCTGCTAAGCGTTTTCTTTTACTTTATAATTTTTTGAAGTAACTATTCAATTAATTGTTGTGAAAAAATAGGTAATGTAGGTTAGATTAGGTTCGGTTGAAGATTTGCCCGACATTTTGGAATCTTTAATTTGTCAGATCTTTCTGGCAATTAGATAGTCCAGTTTGGGCCTGGTGGATATTTGGAGAATGCTTGGTGCTAATTGTGTGGTGCCTACTGTGAATTTCAAAGGATACAGTGTCATGGAATGAGGCTTATTCTCAGTTTGCATTGGGCCAACTTGTTCCTGTCAAAGAAATTATACATCTATCATACCTTGACATTTTGGACAATTCTGCACTGCCAACATTGTGACAAGTACGTGGAAATGGACCATTCCTGCACCAAAGCAACAATGCTCCTTGTCACAAAGCAAGGTGTGGGTACATAGGTGCATAGACAAATGGTGGGAGGGAGAGGCTAAGGGGGAGTCCCTCCGAGGTTGAAAATTACAACAAAAGATCTGTGTTTGATACAGTTGACAGTTTTCTTTTAATTATGGTTAACCAAATCTTGTAGGAGCATGGTATTATATCTAAAGCTTTCCTAGGAAGCAAGTGGGAAAAAAAAGTTAAAAAACAGTTGCCTGTTTTTATTCACAAATCCATTTAAAAGTAGATGGTGCCACCAATCACCCAGCATGAAGGAACTGTAGTGTATAAACACAACACTGCTGGCTTCTTTGCATGTGCTGCATTGCAAACAAAATGATTTTAATGGTAGTGTTGGCCAATATCTTTGTTTATTTTGGATCAGAAAATGAATAAGTTGAAAGAAAATGCTGTTTGATAAGAGACAGTTTTAAAAGGAAAACATTTAATACTCTGTGGAAGCATCGAACAAAAACACATTACTTCTAAGTATTTGTGTTCTGCTTTCAAACTAGCAAAGCAATAGTGTTTTTAATGCATTCCTAATTTAATACTGCAGGATGTCGACTGATGAAATAGATGAACCGAGTTGCACAGAACTTGAACAGGTTTGGAGTAAATTAAGAAAACAGGCAGCTTTTATAATCAACTGCAGCAGAAAATTTATACAATGCAACGTCTCATACAATGGGTTTGATCTTTCTCAACCACAATGTGACAGGGTGATAAATACGTTTGTAAAAAATTTTACTAATTCGCTGTAAGATAGGCCATTCCACTTTGGCTGTTTCAAATCGATTGAAAGCAGATGAAATTCATGTCCATGAAGATGTCATATTGTTGTTTCAAACAATGCACGATGATAATGGTGTAATGAGTTACATCAATTTATCTGATTATTCTACAAACTTTACACCTGAACTGTAAAATTTCTATCAAAATCAAATTCACAGACGCTAGCACAAAAGACTCAAAACCAAATTGGCAAAACCTGCATGAAAAATTTTAATTTGAATCCTTCAAGAATAAAATGTCACCAGTTTTTCTATAAAGGTTTACTTGGCATGGATATGCATATTCCAACTGCAAAGCAGTCTTCTTTCAGCATGGCAAAGTAACTGTACAGAGGCAAGTTGTATATATACAGGGCGACAGGATATACAGAAAACGGGGGCCCAATCAGGACCTTATATAAAAACAAGAGAGCCAATCATAAAAAAAATGAATTGGAAAAACCTTATAAGATAAATAAATCTTCACCAGAGAAATCCATAGGGCCTGGATTCGAATTCATGAGTTCATTGCCAGGTCTTTTAAAGATTTCTAATGATTCTAGGAAGTTCAAGTATCTCTCTTTCACTTGATGTATTAGTTTAAAATTAACAGGGTTGGCAGGGTGTCCAGTTTCGAGAATATGCTGAACATACTCTTCACATTCTAGCTTGAAGTTTTTAACACACTGAAAATGCTCTTTGATACGAGTGGCTATTCTTTTTCATGACTTACTTAGCTGAGGGGGCACAAACCACAATTTAGTCCATAAATGCCAGAACTCGCGTCAATCAGAATCGTATCCTTAGCACTTCCCAAATGTCTTCTTACAGTACAGCTATTTTTATATGCAATATCAAGACTGAACAGCCGAGCGATATACACGGTGGCCACAAGGCCTTGTTAATATTTTAAAAAAATCACCAACAAAAAATGTTAACCCTTAGAATGAAATGGTTTGCAGGAAATAATAGAAAACTCCAAAAAATTTTTATAGTTTATTACTGCTGATAGAGGGAACTGTTCTAGGGCACTGCTGTCAGCTTTTCAAAAATTGTGACTGTCAGTGAAAAAGGTCAGTGCATGGAGTGATATGTCAAAGTTTTTCTGTTATTCAGACACAGCGAAAATTCAAAACAACATTTGGTAGAGATGCACTATCTGTTGGGAGTATAAAATGATAGCATTCCAGGTTTATGGAGACTAGTTGTTTACATGGTGAGAAAAGATCAGAGTGCCCTAGTGTATCCGAAATAAGAGTTGAGCAAGTCCCAGAAGCTCTCCAATGCTGCCCTGAGAAAATTAGTGAGGACTACAACTCGCTAGTTACAAATGCCTTATTCAACAGTCAGAAAGATACACCATGAACATTTGCATTTGTAGCATTATAAAGTGCAAATTAAACCCAATGATAAACCCATGTGCATGGCCTTTGCGATAGACACATTGCACTGTGTTAACGGTTTTCTAAAAAACATAGCCTTCTCGGATGAGGCAACATTCCATGTATCGGGCAAGGTTAATAGACATAATGTTACAAAAATTCTCATGCTGTACGTGAACACATTCAGTATATGTCCAAAAGTTAATAATGGTTGTGTGCATTCTTACTGGACCCTTTTTCTTTTGTGAGACCATAGTTAATGCAAGTAGCTATCTGGATATGCTTCAGCAGGATGGCGAGCCTCCATATTGGGGGCTAGAATTGCAAGCATACTACAATCAACAGTTTCCCATGAGATGGATTGGGCACGACAGACCACTGCTCTGACCACCAAGATTTCTGGACATTATACTCACAAAAGACACTTACACCCTTCTCGTTGCCACCAAATGTTACTCACTCCTACCGGATTTGTGAATAGCATGCTTCTTAAGTATTCCTGTCTATGCTACGATGTGTGCAGGATTGGTCTGGAGAAAGGATTGAAGAAATGGACTGGACTGCACAGGGCCTCTATATGCACTCCAGTGAGCATGCACACCATAACCCATTTTTAATGAACTCACAGCGAAATTTCACTTATAACGTAAATTTTCTCTGGCCCGACCCAGCCAATGTAAATTAACTTTTAAAATTGCTCTGACATAACGACTTATTTTTTATGAAAATTCAGTTATAACGAAAGAATTTTTTTAATTTTTCTGGTGAAAATGTCGAGATTTTTTTTTTTTTTAAATGATGCCTAAAAACCGCATTTGAGTTAAGCTTAGTTTCCATACATGCGTTTTTAACTGCGTCTCTGCGTCTAGACGCATAAATTGGTGCGTCTTGACGCACGTATCATGGAAACAGATATCTGCGTCTCCGAATCTTGGTTGACGTGCGTCTGGAGTTCATGCGTCTGGACGCAGAAAGGTGAAGTAGATAGGCTTTCTACTTCTTGACGCACTTGTAAATGCGTCTCAAATCTTTCTAGATCACATGATTGTTTTGCGCAAGCGCACTTGCTTTGTTAACCTTCCAGCGGGCGCACCCTCTAAACGAACGCGAAAGGTCGCGTGTATTTCCTAGATACGCTATTGCAAAATATTAATTTTCAAGAGTGTACCTTTTAAAATAATGTTGTAATCAGTTATCTATACTAATATTATAAAGAAGTAAAGTTTGTGTGTTTGTATATTTGTTAAATTGTAAGGGGTAATCTCGGGATCTACTGAACCGATTTTAAAAATTCTTTCACCAATAGAAAGCCACATTATTGCTGAATGTCATAGGTTATATAAAAAACCGAAAAATAAAAAGGCTTTTACGTGGTAGTCGGTTTTGCAAAGTGAATTGGAGAAAAAACGGTCGAATGAAAGCGTTTCTTACGAACGCTGCGGGAGAAGGGGGCGTGGCCTTTTACATCTGAGAGGTAGGTACATTTTTAAAAAATAATTTCTTTCCAGAACTGTTTTCTGTTTATAGTTTTCATTTAATTTAGGTTATAGGTATTTAGTTTGTTTCATGTAGATATTTATTTAAGTTATAACTAGCTATTTAGTTTGCTTCATTTGCTTCATGTAGATATTAATTTAGGTTATAGGTATTTAGTTTTTTGCATTTAGGTTATGTTCATCTTGCTTATTTGCTTTATTTCTATAAAAAAATCTATTTAGAACAACTGTTCCATTTTTTAAATGTTTTTTTGAAAACATAACTGTCAATATGCCTAAAAGAAAATCTCAACTGTCTAGACATACATCCCAGACACGAGCGGCTACAGTACGCAGACTTGGAGAGACTTCCTCTGAGCATGAACAGCGCCTTGCGAATGAGACAGAATACAGATCGCGAGCGCGTGCTAGAGAGTCTAGCACCGAAAGGTCTCAGCGACTGGCTTACTATAGACAGTATATGTCAGAAACACGTGATAGGGAGTCGAGCATAGAGCATTCCCAGCGGCTTGCCAGCCAAAGAGAAATTACCTCTGAAACTTGTGCTAGGGAGACCAGCGCTGAAAGATCTCAGCGACTGGCTAATCTTAGACAGAATATTTCAGAAATACGTCATAGGGAATCCAGTATCGAGCGTTGTCAGCAGCTTGCCAGCCAACGAGCAATTACTTTCGAAAGTCGTGCTAGGGAGAACAGCGCCGAAAGATCTCAGCGACTTGCTAACAATAGACAAAATATGGCGGAAATTCGTGCCAGGGAGTCGAGCACTGAACGTTCGCAAAGGCTCACTGCTGCGGCACAAAGACAACGAACATCTAGAATACGCAGTCGAAGTGCACCACACAGTAATAGATCAGCTTTCAATTATGATCCTAACATCGATTACGCTAAGCAGAGCGCAGTAACAATTGGAGCAATGAGTAAAACCTGTCCTAAGTGTTTTGCAAAAAAATGGAGCGATGAACCGAATGGTATGTGTTGTGCTGCAGGTAAAGTGATTCTTCCTGACATTGAAGAGCCACCAGAGCCTGTAAAAAGTCTCTTGACAAATGCTCATCCACACTCTACGCATTTTTTAAACAATATACGGAAATATAACACACTATTTCAAATGACATCGTTCGGTGCTAAAGAAATTCGTGAAGGAAATTTTATGCCTACTTTTAAGATAGAGGGCCAGGTTTATCATTTAATTGGTAGTCTTCTTCCTTCAACAGGTCAAATTTCGAAATTTTTACAGATATATTTCATTTCTGATGCGGACCAACTTTCTTTGCGATCAAACATGAGCCCCACTTTAAAAACCGATTTGATCAATGAGTTACAGACCGTATTAAATAGCCAGAACGAATACATACGCAGTTTCAAATACAATTTACAAAGCAACTCCTCTGACAATTTAAAATTAATAATTCACGCCGATCGCACACCACAAAATCAACATCGAGGAAGATACAACAAACGAAGTTGCAGTACTGTTAGTAGATGAAGACAAAGGACCCCGTGATATAGTACTACATTGTAAAGATGGCCAGCTAAAAAGAGTGTCCGAATTGCACCGCGCTTACGATCCCCTGCAATATCCTTTAATGTTTGTGAAAGGAGATGATGGCTATTATCTGACTATACAGCAACAAGGTTCCGCACAAAACAAAACAGTTTCCTGTATGCAATTCTATGCACACAGACTTATGATCATAGAGAATCGTTTCAATACTTTACATTATTACCGAGATTTGTTCAGTCAATACTGCGTTGACATGATGGCTAAAATGATATCAGAAAGATTGAATTTTATATCCCGTAACCAACAAAAGTTAAGAGCTGACGATTATATACATTTAAGAGATGCTTTAAATAGAGATGCTAATGTAAATGCTGCAAATATTGGTCAACACGTTATCTTGCCCTCATCTTTCACTGGCTCGCCGCGCTACATGCACGAAAAAACCCAAGACGCTATGACATACGTGAGAAATTACGGAAGGCCTGACTTATTTGTTACCTTCACTTGCAACCCCGAGTGGGAAGAAATAAAGCAAGAACTTTTTTCTGGACAGCGATCTTTCGACCGACACGACATAATAGCAAGGGTCTTTCATCTAAAAATGAATTACTTATTAAACTATTTACAAAAGAAGAAGTTTTCGGAAAAGTCAAATGTCACATGGTCAGTGTCGAGTGGCAGAAACGAGGTTTACCACATTGTCACATGTTGATTTGGCTAGAAAATAAAATACAACCTGACGAAATTGACAAGATTATAGTTGCAGAGCTACCCGATAAAGATAATGATGAGGCGTTGTTTGATATTGTGACAAAGAACATGGTACACGAGCCGTGTGGGGAACAAAATCCAACGTCGCCGTGTATGAAAAATGGTATTTGCTCAAAAAAATACCCACGCCGTTTTGTCACTGATACCCAAACCGAGGAAGATGGGTACCCTGTTTATCGACGCCGAAACGTCGATCACGGCGGTCAGGTGGCCACTATGACTATTCGTGGAAGGACTATTTTAATAGACAACACATGGATCGTCCCGTACTCTCCAATTCTCTGTCGAACTTTTAACGCCCACATAAACGTGGAGTATTGTCATTCCGTTCAGGCTATAAAATATATCTGCAAGTATGTGAATAAAGGGTCTGATCAGGCAACGTTTGTTGTAAGAAATGCTCATAATGAAGTTGAGAATTATGTAAACGGAAGGTACATAAGTACATCGGAAGCGGTCTGGAGACTGTTGGAATTTCCTCTCCATGACAGACACCCTACTGTTCTGCAGTTGGCCGTACATTTAGAAAACGGCCAAAGAGTATACTTTTCACCAGCTAATGTGCAAAGCATTGTTGAAAATCCACCAAAAACAACTCTGACCGCTTTCTTTGAATTGTGCAATTCCGACAACTTCGCAAAAACATTACTTTACGATGAAGTTCCCCACTATTATACCTGGGCTAATAACAAATTTTCCCGAAGAAAACGCGGAGAAGATGTCACTGGTCATCCTGGAATAAAAAAAGATCCTGCTTTGGGAAGAGTATATAGTGTGCACCCTTCTCAGTCGGAGTGTTTCTTTCTTCGACTTTTGCTTCACCACGTACGTGGCCCACCTCATTTCAGGACTTAAGAACTGTAAACGGAGTTGTCAAAGAAACATACCAAGCTGCTTGCCGTGAGAGAGGTTTGTTAGAAGACGATAACCAGTGGGAAAACACTCTACGAGAAGCCTCAATTTCTCAATGTCCTTTGAAGTTGAGGGAGTTGTTTGTGGTGATATTGTTATTTTGTTACCCATCTGAACCACTCAGTTTGTGGGAAAACTTCAAAGACGATTTATGTGACGACATAAGACATAGAATACGACAGCAGAATCAGGATTTCACTTTACCCTATAATGCTGACATGTACAATGAAGGTTTATTACAAATAGAAAATAGACTCTTAGAACTAAATGAGAAAACCTTAAATGATTTTGGTTTACCTTCTCCAATTCGGCCACATAACAATGCATTGGACATAATACTGATACGTTCGTACGATACCAATGAGTTGTCAGTTTTTATTAATGAAAATTTACCGAAATTAGTCAGAGACCAGAGACAAGCTTTTGAGGCAATAATTGACAGTGTGCTAAATAACAGAGGTTTAATTTTCTTTCTTGACGCCCCGGGAGGCACTGGCAAAACGTTTCTTGCAAATTTGGTATTGGCAAAAGTAAGACAATCTGGGAGAAATGGACTAGCCGTTGCCTCTTCGGGGATTGCCGCTACTCTGTTAAATGATGGGAAAACAGCACACTCCACCTTTAAGCTACCTCTGACAGTCTCACTAGAGCAACAGTCAGTTTGTTCCATACGTAAAAATGGGCCACTCGGGAAACTTTTACAAGAAACATCTTTAATTATATGGGACGAATGTACCATGAGTCATAGAGCTCATGTTGAAGCAGTTAACCGAACGCTCAAAGACCTCAGAAACTCTGATGCTGTAATGGGTGGCGTTACTTTTGTTTTCGCGGGCGATTTTTGGCAAACACTGCCTGTAGTAACAAAAGGAACACGCGCCGATGTCATCAGAGCATGCTTAAAATCATCTCACTTATGGAGTTCGGTTGCATCTCTCAATTTACGAACAAACATGAGAGCCCATTTGAGCGACAACAACGATGACGACGTTCCGCGTCAACTACTCAATCTTGGCGAAGGAAAAATTGTCTCTCCTAACACCAACAGCAATGACATTAAACTTGACGAGACATTAGGACACATATTGCACAGGTTGGAACATCTTATTGATGCAATATATCCCGGTCTTGAAAATTTATTGGAGAGAGATTATCATTGGCTTTGTTCTAGGGCAATAGTGTCACCCAGAAACGATACAGTGAATGAAATAAATAAACTCATTTTAGAGAAAATTCCCGGTCAGGTCAAACACTATAAGTCTATTGATACGGTGTGTAATATTGAGGATACAGTGCACTATCCCCAAGAATTTTTAAATTCTTTGAACCCTTCTGGCTTACCTCCTCACGACCTTGTGTTAAAAGTTGGCATTCCTATCATGCTATTAAGAAACTTGAGCCCCCCCAACATGTGTAATGGGACAAGGCTGCTTACAAAAGAGTTACGGGACAATATAATCGTGGCGACCATTCTCACAGGGCCAGCAGTGGGACAACTGGCTTATATTCCGCAGATACCCATGATTCCCACTGATTTACCCATACCGTTTAAAAGGCTACAGTTTCCAGTGAAGATCTCTTTTGCCCTCACTATTAACAAGTCCCAAGGTCAAACATTCTCTCTGGTGGGCATTGACCTGAGAAAGCCGTGTTTTTCCCATGGGCAGTTATATGTTGGCTTATCTCGGGTTGGAACTCCTGATAGACAATATATTTTGCTACCAAATGATAACATTACATCCAATATAGTTTACAGAGAAGTTTTGAACAATTAAAATTACCATAACCAAACTAACTTTTCCCGCGACTTGATCCTCAAGGAATTCGTTTATCGCAAATCCCGCAGAAAATGTTTTTTCTTTCGGACAGAGTTACTTTCGAATTTTGTATTAGCATGCAAATACAAACTATACCTACGTATAACCCTCCTTTTGGCAGTTAGAAATTAAAACATAACACTCTGTACTAAAAAAGGATTATTAACATTATGCCCAACGAAGTGGGCACGGGTCAGCTAGTTTTATATAAAATGAAATGAAAACAATGTAAATGACCAAAGAATTACCGAAATGACGTGAAAATAAAATAAATGAAATTGCCAATATTTCCACTGTACTATTTACATTTGTGGTAAAGATATATTGGAAAAAACAAATGAATTGAAATTTAGATATAAAAAGATTTTTATTAGAACCCAGTACCGATGTTTTCTTTTATTTAGGTTTGCATGTACAGATAATGCTGTACATGCTACGGTAAGAAAGCAGAGGAATCCTTCCATCAATTCCTTTTCTTCATTTGATGGAATCTGTGCTCGGACACCAGAAAAAATTAATAATGATATTTTAAGAAATCCGAAAAACACCAAGGTGGTGGCATGATGGTTAGAGAGAAGCTTCTCCCTCTAACGAGAAAAATTGCAAAACATAAACTCATGACGCATGCGCAGTTGAACTTTCTGCGTAGACTTAATGCATGCATGGAAACTGATACTTGCGTTCAAATTAAATGCGTCAAGAGCTGTTGCAATGTGCGTCTAGGTGCGTCCAGATGCACATTTGCTTTCTGCGTCGAGACGCAGTTATAAATGCGTCAAAAATGCATGCATGGAAACTTAGCTTTATGCACGAATCTTCTAAGTGGAGCGCTCTCAGAAGCGAATTTTACATAAAAGCTAAGTGAACAACAAGCACCATTGGTCAGTAACTGCTACATAAACCCTGAGCTTTATGCTTTGAATTCACTAGAGCACACTACACACCTAGGAATCGCCACAATTTCGTTCAGCAAACCTCAATTCATAGAAAGAATGGTAAGATGGACAGTTTTGGATGCCATATTGAACTTATATGATGCATAGCAACGGGTGTCGGAATAAGTCATATCAAACTGCGGGGTTTTCGAAGGACACGCCTACAGAAGAGCCAGAGGAAGGTGTCGAGATATGGGAGATTCTTCAAAGCAGAAGTGTGTATAGAGAAATGTTAGCAACGATCTCATTTAAAGATGATGTAGAAGTAGACAACATTATAACCCCCAGATTCTTTAAATGATTAAATTGTGGAACTCTGTCAAGGCCAGAGATCTTGAATACAATGAGATATGACATAAGGCTAATTTGCATGTAATTTCGAGATTTTTGTGTTTTGCCGTTCTTACCCAGATGGCGCACTTTGTCGTCATGAAGACTTTTGTTTACGTCACAAAGTCTCCACCTTGGATGTTAATCAGGGTTCTTCCATTTGTTGGAAATGAAGATTAGATTGTTGCTACCACCCCGATGGTCAGCTGACTTTTCCGCTTCCAGGCCTTATCTCGTTGGCCTTGACAACGTCATTACATTTTGATCATACAGTTGAACTTTCTGTTTCCATGCACAAAGACCTCAGCGTGATTCAAAATTGGGAAAATGCCGAAATATCAATGGTGCGCAGCGAAATTTTGCTCAAATTGATAAAAACAAAGACGACTGCTCATTTTTCAGATTTCCTTCATTGAACTTAATTAAGCAGATGTTGATCTGTATATATTTAAAGCAGTAAGTTGAAACTAAATGTTTTTTATTTTTTCTTGTTGTATTTAATTTTTTATTGTTTTATATTAAATATAGTTTTAATAATGTAAGGCATCATTTAATAATAAACTTTGAAACGTCAATTAATAATATACTATAAAACGTCATTTAATAATACATTATATGTGATTTAATAATTTTGTTTCATCCCTGACCGCCAGATATCAATGTGATCGTTGGTATTACAGATTTAGCATTGTCATATCTCATATTGAAGATCTCTGCTCAAGGCAGACCAAATGGAGATTATGAAAATGAAAGTGAAGATGAAAAGCCTTTACCTGAGCCAGTGCAATCCTTAAAGTATGCACACGTGGGTCTAGTATATCTAAGAGCATACACATTCCCCAAGAATGATGTCCCAGAAGAATTATTAAATGATTTTTATAAATGGGGTGATTACTTGAACAAGAAACTTCTTATAAATTGTGTGCAAAAGTCGATAACCGATCTTTTTTAACCTTATCGTGATTAAAAGTTTTTAAAAACAAAAATCTGTGTTTAATAAGTTTTTTCATACCATATCCCATTTATAACAAAAAAATTCTTTGTCCATGTGAATTTCATTATAAGCGAGTTATGGTGTATAGTGAATTCGGGATAAAACGAAATAATTTTTTGTCCTCGTGAACTTCGCAATGGGTGGGTTATGGTGTTTGGGATGAATTGGAACGAAGATTGCAGGCTAGGCCACTGTGCGCAGCATCTGTGACCAAACTCATCAATGCCCTTCAGGAAGAATGGAAGAAACTTCCTTCAGTTATCTGAAGGTATCTGGTGAAATAGAGAGGCCTTAATAAAAGGAAAAGGGAGTTTCAACACCATATTAATTCCTGTTCAATTCAATTTCTTCTGTTTGTATGGTTGTCTGTCCATCTATGGGTGTTTCCAAAAAGTCTGACTGGTCACCAACAGGTCACATGGTATGGTTTAACCTAGACGAATCTGTGCATGTGTGTTATAAACGAGCCGATGATGATTAAGTGAAACCAAAATTGCGACGTTAGAACTGAGCGAGTATGATTACGATTAAAAACATTTGATTATCCAAATTTTCATAATTTACTTTCATCTCCTGGCTCATAGCTTGCATTAACTTCATTCTTTACTTGCTTATAGATATGTATTTAGGGGCCTGTCGAGTAATACTGACCGTGACTAACCAGTATGATCGGTCACGGCAAAAGCTATCCTAAAAGTCTCGACTACAGCTTCCTGCAACTGATCAAGCAGTCCTCAAAACCTGAAATTTGCGACCAGAAATCAAGAATTCTTCCCACAACTGCCCAAAGAATTTGTAGGGGCAGTAGCAGTCGGCAGAGCTTTCAACACAGCAGAGCAAGCGCTCACACTAAACAAATGCGGACACTGCAAAAACCAATTTTATGGCTAAGAAGAGTGCAATGCACAATTATCTCAGTCTGTGCGCAAACAAACAACAAAAGAATGGTAGAATATAAGGGGACATCTGTATATTTGTTTTATATTTTTTCAAGATAAATGCTTGCTTTCTCCTGTCATAAGTGTCGACAGGCTTTGCATATTTATTGCTTCATCACTTGAGAACTTGAGAATTTTCATTCACAAAAGTATAGTTATCACTTTAAAACTTTCATTCACATAAAAATAACAAAAGCACATAAGGATTTAATCCTGGGATAAAGATTATTAACCTATAATCATGTCGAAAAAGTCGTATTGGTGTGATCGTGTTCGAGGCAGGGCCAGATGTACACGGAAAGAGGCAATTCAGTTGATGAATCTATAGTAGTAGAGGTTTCCGAAGAGAAATCAGATAATTCAATAATTTCATACTCTGTGGAAGAATCCGTAACAGATTCTGTACCTTCTTCCAATTCCACTCGCATAGCCACTGCTAATTTTTTTAATTGAGTTGTAGGAGAGTTCAAATGAGAGCTTGTTGAAACAGATTGCACAGAACCGCTTTGTCCTAAAATCCTTTCCCACGACAGTGACCGAAATTGATCTTATCACGTGACTTAAATTTGTGCCAGTCAGTGGAGATCAGTAATACTAAACAGGCCCTATAGTGCATTTCATTGCAACTTGAGTGTGTTAGAATAGTTACGGGACCGAATAACATGTAGTTGATCCAATATCAATGCCTCGACGATGTCGCTTACAATAATGAGGTGACTAACGTTGGAAGCGAAGACGAAGCAGCTTCAGCCATTCTGGATGTTGCTATTTCTCACCAATCACACCAACTACAGTCACATCAGGGCATGAAAAGGTTGTGTAACTGTTCCAATACACTCAAGTTGCTCTGAAACGCACTATAGGTGTCCTTATTCTTGGATAAAAGTTCAGAGTGCATCAGACAGCTAAAGATTTGAATTTCTTGAATTTCGTCCGCAATTTTTATTCCACTCGACCAGGCGGAGCCCGACCTTGGGAGTCAAAGCTCATTGTGGACGACTGTGCTATCACAATGAGCCAAGTGTTCGCACATTTTAGACAAGATTTTCGCCCCCACTCTCGAATGGCTGTAACAGGCAGACTTTATGGAAACGCCCTGTATGTCCTACGATTTATCAAGAATGGTTTAATTTTTTCAAAATACAGGGTGGTCATAAATTATTAAGCACATTTTGACAGTGAATATTTTATTAACCAAGAAATGTACGCACTTCTTGTGAACATCATTGAAAAGTACAACTCAAACAGTTTTTTTCCGTAATATTCCGAAGTTACAGCACTTCCACGTGTGCTCCTGCAGTGACTCGCAGAATATCCATTCGATATTCGATTTCACGCCATGTATTCCGCAGCATTTCAGGTGTCACTGTTGCAATGACGGCCACAATCCTTTCCTTCAATTCATCAAGATCACGCACTTTGCTGGAGTACACGCGGTCCTTCACATATCCCCACAAGAAAAAATCGAGTGGTGTGATGTCAGGAGATTGTGGAGGCCATGAAATCGGCCCCCCGCAGCCAATCCAACGACCAGGAAATTGTTCATCCAGGTATCGCCGCACAATCGTTCCCCAGTGTGGCGGTGCACCATCCTGTTGAAAAATAACATCTGGTTGTCGTTGTTCAAGCTGCGGTATAGCATAACATTGCAGCATGTCAAGGTACGTGATGCTATTCACCGACTGCTCTGTGAAGAAGAATGGTCCAATCACTTCATTGACAGTCAACGCGCACCACACATTGACCTTTGGACTGTCTCTAACATGTTCACGGACTTCATGAGGGTTATCTGATCCCCAAATGCGACAGTTGTGTCTGTTCACACGCCCGGAAACATGAAATGTTGACTCATCTGAGAAAGCCACTTTATCCAAGAACGTGTTGTCCACATCAATTTTGTGCAGAATGAGCTCCGCGAATGCAAACCGTTGCGGTTTATCGTCGGGCTTTAGTTCCTAAACAATCTGAACTTTGTAGGCATACAATTTCAAACGCTTATGCATCACTTTCATCACCGTAGATCGTGGGACTCGCAATTCCAAGCTGGCGCACCGAGTTGACTTCGTAGGGCTCCATTGGAACGCATCTCGCACCTTCTCAATGACTTCCTCACTGACGGTAGGCCTACCAGCACCTTTCTTGTGGGCTACGCTTCCAGTGTCCTTAAACTGCTGATACCACCACTTTATGGAATCCTTTCCAGGAGCAGGTTGTCCATATTCCAAGCGGAATTGCCGTTGAACTGCTATCACGGATTTCTGCTCATGAAACCAAAGAACGCACATTGCTTTCTGCTGCACGGTCGCCATTTTCGCGTTTGGGTTCCTACGCCAAACAGTGCTGCCGCCTGGTGGTGATAGTGACACCTGACAAACTGTTTGAGTTGTACTTTTCAATGATGTTCACAAGAAGTGTGTACATTTCTTGGTTAATAAAATATTCACTGTCAAAATGCGCTCAATAATTTATGACCACCCGGGTATGTTTTCACTATTCGATAGAGCTGCTTTGCAATTTAAAATGTCTTTATTATCTTAATTGACATTTACCATGGATGGCATGGAAAAATGTGGTATGTGATATGTTATTCAATCAGATATAACAAGAAACAAAATAATATAGCATTATTTTCAATTTTCAAAAAAGTTAATTTTCTTCAGAAACGCATCGAACTATAATCCCATTTAAAACTAATCTACTTAAAAATTTTCAAACTGTTACATTTCCACATGATTGTCAAAAATAACTAACTGAGAATAAACAAGAGTTAACATTCAAGAATATTTTCTAAACATATATTTAGATGCTGACAAAACAGAAAAGAACAGGAATTGGAAAAAGTGAAACAGAGATGAAGGGGGGGGGGGGGGATAAGCAATACAGCATGCCAAAGAGATTACATTGAAGAGAGATCAAAACAGTAATAGCCAAGAAATGAAAATAAGTTTATGAAAAGGTCATAGAGAAAGTGAAGCATTAAAAGCGCTGAGAGTATATGTGCAAGTACATGAGTTTGAACCCTGGGGAAGGTGGCAGTGCTTGTTGACAGAAGCCACTAATCATCGTTTGCCATAAATCTCAAAAATTTCAAGGTGGATTTCAGCCAGTTTTATGTCCTTTACATTCAAAAGCTAATCACAGAATGAATTTCCCATGTGGCAGATGTCTTGATTTTCTGGTATGTTTTAAACACTCCCCCAAAGCAAATGAATGAAATGAAACTTTGAAAACTGCACCAGTACAATGGCAACAAATCATCATACTCATCAGTGTACAATCACGACTGCAGCGCTACAGTGGCAACATTTAAAAACATTTTCTAAATAGCTTTCGTATATTGTTACAAATTTATTTTATTTGTTTCAAAAATTAAAATTTGCAAAATAAGTGAAATGATTTTTTTTGTATCCTGTAGGCTTGTGATATTCATAAATTTGCTGTCTCACCGCATGCTTTCTCAAGCAACAGTTAATAAATCCATCATCAATTTCAGAAGCAAACACAAAATGACAGATATTTCGAACTAAGTTTTCACACAAACAAAGGTACAGCAGTCAGAAAAGAAAGGAAGAAATGACTTCTGCCACACACTCAAAGGCAACAGTAATGGGAAAGCAGTCTCCTACACATTACAACACTAATACAAACCAGCATATAATGATTGTGCCCATGTACACTTTATCTACAGGGCAATTCAAAAGTTACTGTGCAGTAGTGCATGGAAACGTGTACACGTTGCCTGAGCTGAAGGAGAAAATCACCACTGAAGTTCAGCAAATCTCACTAGCCATATTGAGCAGTGTTTCACAACATGCAATTGCATGCTAATCGATGTCGTGAGGCCGGTGGCGAGCATTTCCAGCCACTGCACAGTAACTTTTGAATCATCCTGTACTTGAATCCCTCAGGCAAGGCAATAAGAATATCAGAGTTCAAACATGGCATGATACAGAAATGGGTGCCTGAGGTATAGAGTATGCCAATTTCTGAGGTTATTCAAGAATTCAACGTTTCATAATCCACAGAGCCCCATCTGCATAGAGAATACCTTCTGGAAGGCATTACACCCACCATGGACAATGCAGTACCTGACCATGACTACTCTCTGGTCATGACTATCAGTGTCTGGCTAGAATTGTCCTTTCCAATCGATAAGCCACAGTACATGAAATCACTACCACATTCAATGTAGGCGCTTTCAGACCAGGGATCTAGCTACACTTGACGGCAATGGCCACGTGCAACCAGTACTATTATACAACAACCAAAACTATAAAAATTGCCATTTACACGACTACCACTCACATGTTAAGTTAAATATGCATTATACTATGTAGGTTGTATGTAATGTATCTGTAAGAATTAAGAATAGACTGCTGGTATTCTAAATATCACATAGTGGCTGACCACCATCTCTTTTTTGCATTATAGTAACCCTGTCTATGTTGGACATCTGCCATACCAATAAAAAGAGTCCGACTTACAAGGTACCCAACTTATTGAAAGGGAAAGTCCAGCCAAATATGTAATCTGTCTAAAATTTAGCAATCTTAAAGGGTATATGAAAGATATAATTTGCTTCGATAACAGATTGATAACCTCTAAATATTAGAAATTCACTCTTTGCTGAGCGCATGGAGAGAAGTAGGCACGGTGATGCAACCTGATCACACAATCAACGAAGTTGCTAACCACTCTGACCATCAGCACATGTTTCTTCAAGCTGGCTCGGTGAACAGCTGTATAAAAATTTAAACAATAGACAAAAAAAGGTTTGATATAGCCGTACATGCTTGAACCAGAGTAGGATACCCCTTCCACTGATGAAGAAAACGCCAGCAGCGACAAAAATACAGATTAAAATGCATCATATATTTGTAGCAAGATCGGTAATGGTATTATGGTAATCGTTCTGGGTGCTTGACTGTCATGTAAACAACTCTGCGATTAGTATTTTGTAAAAGATCACCATCACTGCCAACGACATTAGATGACATTGCTGATACTGACTGCGACATGCTACGAAAGGTTTGGCAGGAGTAGATAATCGGCTAGATGTGTGTCGGGTTATGCAAGGTGCTCACATAGAATACCTGCAATGTGATGTATTTGAAGTAAACTTTGAACATTTACCTTTCACAGCATGTCTCACAATACCATACTGCGTTCATTAGATTTCACACAGTAAACGTCTGAAATCGGGTCCATCATTTTGACTTGCCCTGTATTGTAAACAAGGGAGAAGAGTAAAAATCAAAATATTCATCTACCACAAAAAAATTTTATGCACTTTTTTGCTATGCGCTTAGTTTTTTTCTGATATGTTGGGTATGCCTTGCTGACGGATGCGAAAGAGTAAATCGAGACACAATAACAGGTGCGATCAAAAAGTTCCGGGACTGGTTGCGCATCTTGCCAACAAATGGCAGCACAAGTCCACAAATACAGTAAATTATAGCCTTAACATTCATAAATAAGCTTTTTAAAGGATTTTCCATTTCTGTTGCCAACTCATGTAGAGACCATCGTCTGTCGTTCTCTAATCATTGTGCAATCACAACACGAGCAATATCAGTACGAACAGTCATAGGGCATCCTGTACAAGGCATGTTGGTACTTGCTACTCATCTATGTTGGAAAGCTGCTACCCACCTTGAAACAATTAATTACTATAAATTTAAAAACAATCAAGATAAGTAATAATTACAATGATTAGGTCCTCACGTACTATAACCACAGAATAACACAGAATGGACAGCTTTGCAGTGTCCCATGCTAAGCGATGGTAGTGAGCAGACGGTGGTGCCCTCCGACGCATGGTGGAATCCGCCGGCTGTTTCACCTGCGTTTCTATGGAGCATGCTACGACTTTTTATAGATTTTTAATTATTTCTCGGTCTGTAATTAACGGAAACCACCAAGATCACAAGGAAGCTTGAAATGAATGACATGTAATCTATCGGTGTCGAGAAAAAAATTTTTTCTACGGAAGAAAAATAGATATTCGCCTAGTTAAAACTTTCAAACTGGCCAGTTTCTTAGATATTATTAAATAAAAAGTTAAGTTTTGAATTAACATATCTTTTATGAAAGCGTATTCAGAATTTTTGCATGTTTATAAAGAAAATGAAAGCTTTTACTCGTGATGTTTAATTGTATAACTAAAAAAATTGTCAGTTTCTTATGTTCATTACATTAAATGAAAAATGAAGCGTTATCTTTTAACCCCTCACATTATTAAATAAACTGTGATCAGGATTGTTATTGGTGTACCATGAAAATAAAAGCATTTTAAACTTACATTTTGCTTATTTTCAAAATTGAAATAAAGTCACTTTCTTCGATTAATTAAGCAAAGTTCTTAATGAAAATTAAAAACTTTAACGTTTACCTGGTGGATTAATAAAATCTGCAAAACACTTTTCATTAGTCTGATCAGAAATAATTGAGTTTATTTTTTTTATTTTTTTTTTTACTTTTATCTTGTATGCTGGTTTAATAACTCCTTAATCAACTAGATTTTTTAAATATTTATTTCAAGTTCCTATTAACAATCGCTATTATTTGTATCAACCGCAGATTTGTACCTTATAAAATTCTGTAAATATAAGATTTCAGTAAAGGAATTTAATCTCTTTTGTGGCCAGATATGAAATTATTGCTAGAACAGAAAAGTGAGCAGTTTCATAGGGATAGGGGCAGAGGAAATTAACAAAAATAAAACCAGGCATAGAATAAAATTTTTATTTGTCACGTACTACTAGTTGTTCAGTACATTCAAGACGTGGGTGCTTAAACCAATTCAATACAAATTAAAACAATTCATAAGTTGATATTTCTGGTGATTTTAAAATGGGTCCTAAAAAATAGGACATGTTTGTGGAGCGATTGGATGCAATAACAACAGGCAAAATTTATTCGGCTTGGAAATTGTAAAAAAAAAATATTTCTTGAAAATTTTAGTTTTTGGCCTTTTATGAATTCAAAATAAATAATAATTCGTTTCCCATGGAGTTTAAAATAAAATGTAAATTAATTATAATCAACTGTCGGTTTTCTATGAATTTTGTTTTTTGTTATATTATTTTGTTGAAGTCTGAAGTTTCTTAATTTTTGTCAACATCATTTACTTCAATGTAATTTTATCATTAAAATATACAGTATATCTAAATGTATATCTTTAAGTGTATATAATATAGTTAAAAGCTGCATTCTAATAGCTTTTGTCACTTATTTTGCTTATCACTTTTTCAATAAAAATAAATTAAAGTAAGTCAAATTAATTCTGTTGTTGAAATTAGATTAGTTTGAAGTGAAATTACTATATTGCGGAAAATATATTAATACATTTGCAGAGTCTAAATGATTTAGGTGTATGCTGTAAACTTAACAGCCAGTCAATTGATTGCCAAGCAAGTTACTCTAGTGTATTTAATTAGACGAATATCTATTTTTCCCTCCGTAGAAAAATAATTTTTCTTGATGCCGATAGATTACATGTCATTTATTTCAAGCTTCCATGTGATCTTGGTGGTTTCTGTTAATTACAGACCAAGAAATAATTAAAAATCTAGAAAAAGTCGTAGCATGCTCCATAGAAATGCAGGCTGAACAGCCAGCAGATTCCACCCATCCGTTAGGAGCGCTGCTTCAAGGTCACTACCATCGAAATGCTGAGCTGTTCATTCTATGTTATTCTATGCTATAACCATTTACTAAAACATGAACTCAGATCATGAAGAATTTTAACAGTCGAACAGATTACCTTCTTAAACTCCTGTGACAAAAAGGAATCCTAAGCCAACATCGAGATTGCAATCTTTATCATCAATAAGAGCTCTAAGATAAAATTACGCTCTTATCCGTAAGGTAACTTAGACTATAATCATTAACAATGGACCATATAACCTTTTTGGGAGAGAGATCTCCAACAGTTTCTACAAGTTCTGCATGACATTCCCTCACGTTTTGACTGCGAAGCACATTGTTTTAGCAAGCTCACATCCATTCTTGACAAGGGTTGAACAATGGACTTTCGCGTATCCATTCCTTTTTCTTCCTTGAATATCTCAAACATCTATACCCTGTCCAATGAAAGTTTAACTGGACATGCCCACTCCAACTTTCGTTGGACAGAGTATAGTGGCAGCAATAAGTACCAAACATCTCGAGTTTCATTGCTGCACATCGAAAAATGTGGATTGCGGTCTATGATTGAAAAAATAGTTGCCATGACTTTTATAAAATGACCCTTGTAGTAAACAAAATGAAGGGAGGTCTTACAGTACAACAGTATATGTTGAAATCATCTGACTAGTTTCGGAATTTAATCCCATCTTTATCAGGGTACAAAGAAAAGGGGACTAGCAGCCCTTACATAGCAATACAATACTAGTCGGATGATTTCCGACCTATAATGTTGTACTGTAAGGTCCCTTTTCATTTTATTTATAAATATTGTATAGAGAACAATAAATAAATGAATACAGTGCTGCTTCTTTCCCATTTATCATGCCGGACAAGTATGAAGCATCACCGACCGCATCACATATTACCTCTGCGAGCAAGAGTGCATATTTTATTTTCATTAATTACTACCTAAAAATGAATTAAAAACAAAATTATCTTACACTAAACTATTAAAAATCATACAAGCTATTAATCTATGTTTCACAAATAATCAATTCAAATTCATTGACAAAATATATTCTCAAACAGATGATTACCAATGGACAGCCCATTATCACCCATACTCGCAAACATCTACTTAAATCACATAGAAAAAACACACATTACTTATCAACCAGATTTAAAGAACACATAGACCACAGAAGATTCGGGAGAAGCAACCTTTCCGCCATCGCAAAACACTCCATCGAGACTGGACATGATTTTTCTATCGATAATTTAAAATTGTTACATTCAATAAATAAAAAACACCTGCTGGACGCTTTTGAAAGTATGGCCATACAAAAAACCAATAACAATTTACTACTAAATTCAGACTCGGGTCCCATTGGCGACTCAGCATTAATCCAATGGTGGACTCAACTGCCCAATCATTAATTTGTCCCCTTCTGGTGTAATTTCTCTGATTGGCCTAAAACCGTAGTCTTTTCGCTATATAAACTCAGTTTTTCCACTTTCAAGTCAGTTCACTCGGTTCCCCCTAGTGTACTCCTTGGTCCCTGCTGAATGATGATAGCCTTGCTGTCGAAAAGCGCTTCCAGGTTCAGGTTGTATTTTTCCTTAATTTTTGTTGTGGTGAAAGAGTTTTTTTATTTCTTTTATTTACTATTATCCACATACTTATTTTTTCCTTTTTTATCATATTAGTACATATTCCGTTTACTTTTGTGCCTTTATTCCGGGAAATTTTTCACATATTACTTAATATTTCACAACATAAACAATACATAAAAATTTTGATGAGGTATGTTGATGATATCCTAATCATCACAAATAAACCAATAGAAATATTAACACAATTATTAGTAGAAAGGTACCCACTAAAATTCACCCATAATAACATGACAAACAACCAAATCACTTTTTTAGAATTAAGTATTATAAGAAATAAAAATACACTAAATTTTGAGATATATGAAAAACCTACAAAAGGTTTTTGATGCGCTCGAGCTCTGGTAACATGCGGGTTAGCATCTGCCCAATGGTGCTGGTTGTGAGAATTTACGATTCCTGTCCGGGTGAAGGTTGCTTCGTCCGTGAAAAGTATCTGGCTGAGACAACTAGGGTCTGCAGCATGATGACGTTGTATCCATTGGCAAAATCGTTGTCGGTGTGGATAGTCCGTTGGGTTCAGTGCCTGAACCAGTTGCAGGTGGTATGGATGCAAAAGCTGACGATGAAGAATGCACCAAACAGATGACTGCGGAATGTGTACCATGGAAGAAATACGACGGGTGCTTATCTGTGGTTCATCATGTATGATGTCAATTATCACATCCTCCTCATCCGGAGAATGTGCTACAGGCCGCCCTTGTCCTGTTTGACGGCCAAAGGAATCACGCTCCCTCAAATGTCTGTCGACAGATACAAATGTTCGGTTATTTGGCAAACGTCTATTCGGAAAGCGTTCTTGGTAGAGTCTTCTTGCTTCCACAGCATTTCCGTCCGCAAGACCATACAGTAGGTGCATGTCAGTATATTCTGCACTGGAATACGTGTACATGACTTTTTTTTACGTAAATCGTAATGCGTATGTCAAAGCACGCAAACGTTCTGAAATTGATATTCCTAGTGGATGTACAGTAGTGAAACTACAGTAATGGAAACAACCGTACACAACTAATGGAACAACCCTAAAGTAGGTTTAAATGGAACAAACCACTCAACCTAGTGTTGGGTCGAAACGCTGGAACTGCTAAAATATCGTCCGCTAACTACCGTGCTTCCCTACTGTATGATATTGGATTACTCTCAAACAAATCGTTTCCAGACAAAGTGCTATAGAACATTTTCGTCTTCTTTTGACCTGAAGAATATGTCACTAAATTTATTGTACATAATTTTGAAACACCCTGTATAGGGGGTGCTGCTAATTTTGAAAAATGGCGGCGAAAGTAGGACCCACCTCACAATCCGTTTTCCATCAACATGCTTTGAATATTACACTGTGTGATATTTTTCTGTATGATGGTATATTTTTCAAGTGGTCGATGTGGCAAGCACCTGCTAGGAATAGCACTTGATTTCATCTTCCGTTTTAAAGCTGGCATACCAAAAAATATTTCATTTCTTAATTGGAAAGTTATTAGTTGATTAAATATGAAAAAGTAATTCAAGCTGAAAATTGTTCCTAATAATAAACGACCTAATTTTTTTGCTTTTTAATGACCCACAAACAAAACAATGTTATCAAAACTAATGCAGCTAATAATAGAAATAGTTATTTTAATGCAAAATTACATGCATGTAAACGTATTGTAAGTGAAACAAACTTTTAAAGACAAATTTTGAATATTATTTCATTTTATTAGGAGTACATGTTAAAATATGTAAATATTTTCCATCTTTTACCCTACCATTGCTAATTCATGCTTACAAGGCAGTGATGGAAAAAAATTGCATTTATACACACACATGGTATTTGTGGCTTTTTTCCCCATTGTAAGTTTTACTTCCCAACTTTTTCTAATGGCTTTATTTTTTTGGGAAAAACTGTATTATTACTGCATGTAACATTGTTTTTGATTTTGAGCCTTACACACGGCAGTATTTGTTACTTTTTTCTTTCATTTCTTTACCTGCAACAACATGTTGAGCCTTACTTAAACTATGGCGAATCCTACTTAGCTCCGTTCAAGTAAATGCCACAAGGGCAGCGCCACCTAAACTGAAAGTAGCGAATACGAACAATGCAGAAGATATTCAGTACAATACAATAATAAAACCTTTCACAAACAGAAAAAAATACTAGAGCATTAAAATCATACTAAAAATAAACAACGTAACTAAGATTATTAATAACCAACCCAATATAAAAACAACAAAAGATCAAAACAGAAACAAAATTTCTATACTCTGCAATAAAAGAAAAAAATGGGCGTGGTGCCAGAATGGGCTTCTGATTGGCTAATAGCAGATTCTGGCACCATGCCAGTTTTTTCTTTTATTGCACAGTATAATTTCAAAGACATTTGCCAAAATAATAAAGAAAAATGGGACTCCACTAACATATCAAATTCCCTGCGCCAATTGTCAACACATTTACACAGGTCAAACAAAAAGACAATTAATAACACGAATAAAAGAACATGAAAGAGCACTTAGAAACAAGGATAAAAATAATCATCTAGTGAACCACTGTATTAACCAAAGTCATAAGCCATATTGGAACTAAGTCAAAATCATTGGTAAAGAAACAAATTTCAAAAAAAGACTAATAAAAGAAACCATCAACATTATTTCGAATGAGCACAATTTAGCCAAACCATCTATAGAAATTAATAATAAACGGAAATTACTACTAAAAAATAAAAAACAACAATCACTTGCTCTCAACAATCCCTGTTCACAACAATCAAACACACATTGTTTTGAGTTTATTGTTTTCATTATATTTCAACGGAAATTTCATTCAAAAAATTTTTATAAACTGAAGATGGTAAAAAATATCCTGAAAACTTTTTTTTATTGTTTCAATTCCTATTATAATTGTTATCAACGTTCCTGATCATCGGACTTTCATCATAGTTCTTCTTCTACTGCTATTGTGTTTTTTCCTGTGCCTTTCTTGTAACATTCTCCTAGATCTTCACCAAGACCTTCCTGTGTTTCTTCTTTTCACCTGTGTTTCGCGCCTACTTCATCGAGCTCCAGAAGACCTTCGATTCATATGTGTTTCCATCCACATTGGGTGACTTTCATTATCAATTGTTTTTAAGATTTATTTTATTTTTTCTATTTTTTAATCAAAAGGAGTTATTAATTTAAATTAATTATTCAATATTACAACTCCTACTCTTATATAATTAGTACCTAATATTTAGAAGAAAATTTCGCCATATCATGATTTAGCAACATACTTTAAATATATCCAACTATACTTTAATTATGGTTGGGGTTCCCCTTAAAGTTAAACTTTTGCATCCCTGGCAATGTATTTTGTGTTGCTTATGATCTGGGACATTTAACATAATGAAATGAAAATCAAAAATGAAAATCCAAAAGTTTTTATTAAACATACTGTAATGTGCATACTTACTGGAATTAGGATTACAAACTCAACATGTCCTGAAAAGGAACTGTGAAAATGGAAACGAATCAGAATTCACTCAACAATATCCTGAACATGAAACATTAACTGAAATTCACTTAATCATATCCTGATGAAGTAAAAACTAAAAGGCTTCAGCATCCATTCAATGATGAAGAACATAAAAGCAAGCAAGGAATTCACTCAATGCGCTATTAAAGTAAACACTGAAAAAAACTTGAATCAACTCAACAATGTCCTGAAAAATTGCTATGAACAAAAAAAAATCCCCACTTGCTTTGCATAGGAACAAAAAAGAAAAAAAAATCAGTTACTGTAGTCCGTTTGACAGTTTTCAGTTATTCCATGAAACATTTATTTCTACTTGTTCAGGATTTCGTTCTTCTTTTCTAATGAAGGCTCACCTAATTTGAGTTTGCTCATCATAGAAACAGACAGGATAGTATTTAAATGGAAACTAAAACCTGTCCAACTTATTAAATAATATTAATACATGTTTTGGTGTATATGTATTTTAGTATACCAAGGCTCATACTAATTTAGGATTCGTTAAAACTTGCGGAAAATAAAGATAAAACTTAACAAAATGTTAACACACTAGCAGCTTATATACTTTCAGTATAATTTCTTATGCCCATTCTGCGTTATCCGTCACTAAAGAGTTGGTTATCCGGATCGCTACACTCTAAGCTCACATCTTAAGCCCGATTTCTATGGAGTAGCGGGTTTAAAATGTCAGCTTTGAGTGCAACGGTCCGGATAACCAGCTCTTTAGTGACGGATAACACAGAATGTGCATAAGAAATTATACTGAAAGTATATGCTGCTAGTGTGTCAACATTTCGTTAAGTTTTATCTTTATTTTCTGCAAGTTTTAACGAATCCTGAATTAGTATGAGCTTTGGTATACTAAAATACACATATACCCATGTTTTTACCTATACCTTTGGAGGGCACCAAAGAAAAGTTTGTCCAACATAGAGAGATGTCCAATTTATTAAGGTGCTTCCAACTTTTGAAGTTTTACTGTAAAAAAAATGTTTTTTCTATAAAAAAGTAACCAGCACTCAACAATTTTTAGCTAGATCCCTGCAGACCCATATTCAGCATGTCCGTGTGGCGTGCATTAACAGATGGGCTTATGAACATGTTATATGGACCTTGGAAGGCTGGGAAAGGGTTATGTGGTCCAACGAATCACAGATACAGTTACATCGAGCTGATGGAAAGGTCCAGGTGAGGTGCAGACCTCACGAAGACATGACCCAACTTTTCCTATGACTATTGGTTTTATAGTGCATTTTGACCTCATGTTCACCATAATTTCCCTGTCACTGTTATCATTTCAAACACTGTATTAAAATTAAACAGTACATTAAATACAATCCGATAATCAACGTTTGTAGTGATGGTTTTTCAAACACATTTAAGTGTACCTTAATATTTTCCGATCTAGAACAATTACCTGCAAGGGCTAATCATGGATTAACATTGAAGTACAAACTAGAAGCATATTTCACTTGAAGTGAACTTTTAAGGCAATACAGAACGCTATTTTTAAGGGAAAAAGGGGAAATTTTTCTTACTGAAGCTTTATTATTATTATTATTATTATTATTATTATTATTATTATTATTATTTATTGAATGTCCATTCGGTAAAAGAATGTGTTTTTTTTAATAATTTTTAAATATTAGTTATTTAAAACATCAGTCTAGAAATTTAATTAAAATATGCTTCAAAAAATTCGATATTAGTTCTAAGGTGTTATCGTTATATAATTAAAAAAAAATAAATAAAAATAAAAAAAATAAGGGGGAGAAATAAATTTTTCGAAGAGACGACATAAATTTCATTAATAAAGAATATGTATAAAATTAACTATAATCACCAGGAATGCGCTAATTTTTTTTCAGAAAATTTAAAGAATTAATTCAAGAAAATTCACAAGAATGAGACATGAGTCCCAAATGTTGAAAATTTTAAGTCCCCCCTTAAAGATAGTCCTCAGAAACTATCACTGAAATGGCATCTTAGGATCTCAAATAATTCTTAAATGATTAATCCATTAAGGAAAATATTTCAGGTATTGTTATAAAGTTCACGATAGTTTGTAAATTATCATATCACCCTATGAAAGAGTATACCCATTCTACCCACAGCCTACCGCAATATACTTGCAAGACGCCATGGCAAAGAGTTTCCTAAAACCTGAGGCTTGCGTTCAATTAAATATATATCAACAAGTAACAAATTGTACATAATCAAATAACATAAATTTTATTAAGGCTCAAGATTATTGGCGTGCGTTTGTCTGCTTATTTATATTAATTGGTTAACCGACAATAAAATATACTCCAAACACGAACCTCAAACAAACATGCAACCAGTTGAATAACATTTTAATGAGGATGATCACAAACAGGAGAAACAAGCCACTTTTTTCCTGTTCAAAAAAAAACAACAACAAAATATAAGGTAATCGCTACTTATATTTTATCATTGCTTAGAATGTTGAAAAACTGACATTCAAATATCAATAATGTACTCACTTAAAAATAACAATGTTTGCTAAAGTTTCGTTTTCAAAATTCTCGTTTCAAAACTCGAGATCTCAATGGGCGGAGCAAAATAATCTACCCCAACGTCATCGACAACGTCACTAAACTATCACCGAGGCCAACGAGAGAGACAGGCCTCGAAGCGGAAAAGTCACCTGATCATCTGGGTCCAAACAACAATCCAATCTTCATTGTCTCCATCTTGGATGTAAACAATGAGTGTTTTTTCCGATTGTTGGAAACAATGAAGGTTGGATTGTTGTTCGGACCCAGATGGTCAGGTGACTTTTCCGCTTCGAGGCCTGTCTTTTTCGTTGGCTTCGACTATCACCCGTAGCCTAAGAATAACGTTATTCTTAGGCTACGACCACAGTATAGGGAGTGCAAGTGACTACGTCACAGGCGACATCATTTGCGCGATGAACGGGCCGAGAGCCTAGGAAATGGGATCGCTGGTTCCAAACAATGATAGTGAAACAAAGCTGAAATGAGTAGATCGCTCATGAGTAGATAGGAAATGAGTAGATCGCTCATGAGCTGCTTTCAGCGCCACCATCGTGTCCCCATTTGAAGGCCTGGCGGCCATTGCTTTGGTGTCCAAAAAATGGCTTTCATCGATCTTTACGTGTGTAATTTTGCCTAGATAAACACACCAAAACTCAATGCCGATTTCTTGTTCAGCTTTAAATTGTAATAAAAGATATATTAAAGGTTCACCACTGACCTTTCACAGGTGTATTTTTTATTTTCTGCGTCTTAGAATGTTTTTCTCATGTAAAAATCCTGGTCTTTCATATCGTGATTGGTTGATTAGATGTATCCAACGTTGTTATCGTCGTTTCAGTGATACCAGAATGATTGTTTAGAGGTATTTATGAAATTATATACCGCATTTATTAAAAACCTTCTAAATTTGGGAGATCGCATAAGAAATTTCAGACTACAGGCACGATGTTGATGGGGGGGGGGTGCTTTCTCAGCTGGCGACAAAGCGGAAATACAGTAATGGCGCTTTGGCTGGCGATGTACAGACCACCATAGTAATGGCGCCTGCTGTGTAGTAATACTATAGTGGCTAGAAGAATACACTATAGGAATACACTATTATTCTTCTAGCCACTATAGTAATACAATGGAAGAAAGGAGATTAGTTCCACTTTTCGCCGCTTTCAAATTGCCCCAAAGATGGCGGCCAAATAAGTGATCTACTCATTTCATATCGTTGGTTCCAACATGGATGAAGAAAAGATGGATGGGACACTCCTATGCGTCGAGCGTGAGTTTTTTTTCAGTGGCGCTCTCTGTGGATTTGCGTAGTACTAAATCAAATCTGTCTGGGAAATAAAGAAAAATAGTTTCAGTTTCTGCTTTGCGTAGTACTAAACCGAAACTTCACCACCATCGTTTCGATTTGCGTAGTACTAGAAATTTTTTAAAAAAGAAATTCATATATTAAGTGTCTTTTTAAGATAAAAGTGTGCTTAGCAAGTTTTTTTATATTTTTTATTTTATTGTTTTTAGTCTATTTTTAATTTTATTAATCAATCTTAAGCAGATGATTATATTTAGTACTACGCAAAGCTCCAGATGTCGCCCCAAAATCAAACTCGCTGGGGACGGCAATGGAGTGTCCCATCCATCTTTTCTTCATCCATGGTTCCAAACATTGGAACCACGCAATATACGTACTAGTAATGTTGACACGGGCGGCCAGTAAAAATGACATCTCTTAAATTATTATGTTAATTTGTGTAATTTATATTAATATTAAGACATTTAATAGCATTATGTAATTTATACATTAATATTAGAACGCTTTTTAATCACTTAACAAAAGAATGCCATCGTTCGCGGATCTTCTTTCTTTGGGAAAACGATAGATGTCTAAATCGCTGTTTTGGCTCCTTCTTGAGCAGTGAGGAACTAAACAATTTCACATCTTAAATATGTTATAAACACTGGACTTATACAAAGCGATTTTATTCCATCCCTACGTTGGAACCATGTTAAATCCCGAAGCGAGAAGACTTGTTTGGAACCAAATCGAGTCACGTGCAGCGCTGCCAATGAAATTTTTATAAATACACACCCCACTATTCCGAGATTACACGCTTTTACACGCTGGCACAACGGCATTACACACAAGAGGCAGCAAGTGATACGAGCCTTTGCAGAATTGCTTCAGCTTCACATTCATGAATTCATGTATTTAAAGATCATTCAATTTTAATTTTTTACAATATGAAGTATTAAGATTAGTTATAGAAATCATACCAATACTAGAGTAGAACAATTTTTTATTTAATAATTTAACAAAATTATTGAACAATTTAACATGCTCGGCTCGGTGCTCGGAGTGGAGTGGTTCTGGGTAGGAGACCAGAGAATAATCTAATAATCTAATCTAGATTTATGGTCTGGTCGATTACACGCAATGACACACACAATTTTTTTTACACACACCTGACTCAAATTACACACAAATCGTGTAATTACACGCACATTGGCAGCACTGGTCACTTGACTGAAGAATTCCCAGGACTGACGTCACACTTGCACTCCCTATAAGGAATAAGCCAAATTATTCCTGTGGCTACGACTATCACCCAAAGCCAACTAAGGGTGCTTCTAAAAACTCTCGAGCGCTCATTTTCAATCACGTGATCGTTTACCCCTGTCGCGCCCGCAATTTCGGCAACTCTACAGACTTGGGCTCACTGTAGTGTTGGGTCGAAGGAACCGGAACTGATCAGATGAACTAGTTCCGGGCAGAGGCCTGAAGGAACTAGTTGCAAAAAACGATAGCCAATAGTTCCACAGTTCCTTTTAGTGCCGCGGCACTGCATTCAATACGGTGGTATCGATGCGACTGAAAACCTTCCCACGGAATAACTAATACCAATGTTGTCAATACAGCTTTTTCTGAAGGTTTGAATGTTGAAACTCTTCGCTGAAGTTAAAAGTAGAAGTGAACACTTCGTGAAAAAGGCTTGAATCGTATCTAAAAGGCCTGATTCGAGTAATCAATTCTTCTGATAGATTAGTTTTATTTTCCTTTCTTCGTATGAAAGAAATATGGATTTCCACTATAAAAATTAATGGTGATTTCAAAGTGAGATGCAATATCGTTCGCCCTTAAGAATTTTATTTCTGATCAAGTGTACGAACCCTGAGTCAGGGAATTTTACAAAATCAGCAAAAGAAATGCGAAATAGGAACGAAAAATTTGAAAAATGTCAATAATATTCTATCAAGATAGACTTTTTTTTTGCTGCTGATGGTCAGGGAATTTTACGAAATCGTTTTGCTAGACACTCTGATAAATGAATTTATAAAATTAAAAAGCCATACATTTCGGACATCTGTCTCCTTTTTAATTTTATAAATTCATTTATGTGGAATAGTGTTTTCTTTTCTTCTGTTGGCGTTAACAGCAAAATAAATGCCTTCACTTTGAACAGTTTTCGGTATTTATTTTTAATGGCAATTAAATGAAACAGAAATTCAAAAATGATACAATAATTAAAATATTTAACGCAAATCACCGAGCTGTTCAACTGTTAGCATAGCCTAATAATAACTGTTATTATTAGGCTATGCTGTTAGTCTCCCGAAATTGGCAGTCTGAAAGTTGTCAAGCCTACTTAATAAAGACTTGTTTATCGAGGTTCCCGATAGGAAAGTGGTTAACGGTTTTCACTATCTTCTGTGTAGCTGGGTTCGATTCCTCTTTCGTTGACTTTTTTTTCAAAAATTATTTTATTTGTTTCTTCAATATTAAATAATACCAGGGATGGATGAAGGGGGAAATAAATGCCCCCCCCCCCCTTCATATGTTCTTGATAATACTGAGAATAAATAACCAGTAACTGCAAGATGTAAAAAGTAAAAATGAAAATATACAAAAAAAATAATTAATAAATAAAATAAAATAACAAACATACGTAAGCTTACTTTTAAAAACAATTTACAATTAAAAAATTTAATAATGATTTTTTTCTTTATTCTGCATACTTGGTTGCATTTAAATAATCTTATTCTTTTCTCTGTTTCTTCATTTTCTCCAACTTACTTTGTTAGTTTTCACACGGATTTTGATGTTGTTTGCATTTTTATATGTTTTAGCACTTCTTTATCTTGTTCAAGTTCGTTTTTCTCTCTTATTTTACAATTTTAAATACATTCGAATTTTGTGCTCTCTGTAAATATGTTTGCTCTATAATGTTTTCTAACTGCGTATTTCATATTTCTTATTTGTATATGTACCGTCCAATGGTGCAAAGTAACTTAAGATAATGTGTTTTCTCCCGACTCAGTTTTCATAATGTGTATTAATTCCCGTTTTTTTTTTTTGGCTAGTTTCAAGTTTTTCTTTTATTCGTCCAAGAAAATTAATTTTTTGAAGCTTCTGCCAAATAACCAACCTCTCAATGGAGAGCGCCAATGGTTTTTCTTAAGTAATTGAGATATATTCTTCTATTTATTTTACTTTATGCATTTTAATCTGTATTTATTTTCCTGTCATGACAAATGTAGTAAAATATAAAAAAAATTTTTATTAAAATTGTTAAAATCGCAAGGTCACTTACAAAAATATCAAGTACATTAAAAACTATGCTAATCTGCACACAGTATTGAAACACTACGTTTGGCCAACTTTGTTCATGATAAGTTGACTAAACGTAGTGGAATAATGGCTCTCAAATGCCCTTTGATCCCACTTGCTGGACTGTTTTTTCTTTTGTGTCTCAGAAGACTTTATTTTTCGAAATAATGATAATT
This sequence comes from Rhysida immarginata, assembly GCA_023313115.1. Taxonomy (NCBI): domain Eukaryota; kingdom Metazoa; phylum Arthropoda; class Chilopoda; order Scolopendromorpha; family Scolopendridae; genus Rhysida; species Rhysida immarginata. The sequence goes on from JAHWFO010003482.1 coordinate 798,795, forward strand.
TAAAACGTAATAAAACCCAAATAACCTGTCTCTTCAATTGACCTTTATCATAAACTCTCGTTCTCATACATCTTCTTAGCCTTCGTAGCCTTGACTACCCACGTGACCACATAAAAAAATGGCGTTCCTTGGTCGTGTTGTAAGCATTTGATTTTAGAGTAAAATTCAATTTTTTACATTTTCCATAGGTTTTTACTACTTTAAAGATTTTTATTATTATCTTTATTAATTTAACATACCTTATTAACCTGAAATTTGTAAAATATAATGATTTAAATGTTTACTGATACCCTTTCATAATTTTAATTTCATAGTCATTTCCAAATTACCTATAAAATTATTTTCTAATGATGTTTATTTTTTTCTCCTCACTCTGACAATTGGGAATACAACAATATTTAACCATAGCAATAAAAATTTTGAACAACAACAATTAAAACTTTCACTTACGATACAGTCAACAAATGCCGTTAACACGTCCAGTATCCGCCATTTGCATTTTGTAAAAAAATCAGTGACGTTTAGTGGCAACCAATCACAATAAAGGGGATAAAGGTCAATTAACCTTGTATTTAACTTATCTTCAGCTACTATAAGAATTTTCTGGTCTCGCCATCTCCTATCAATAATGTTTAACTTAGACCAAAATTATAACCAAAATATATTAGGATGAATTGAGATGTCATATAAAATCGTATATTTTATTTATTTAAGAAACATGTCAGTGTTTTTCCGACTATGATTCTCTGAGAGCTCTTATTTCCTATGATCAGTTTTGAACTGAGGCAACCGTTTTGAACGTCTGAGCTACTTAGGCTATTTCTACTACACGTATTTAACTTGTGAAAATGACACGTCATAGGTGAAGCACCGCCCAGAGAGCCCAAGTCTGTACAGTTCATCCAACAAGAGAAAAACAGGGTGTGTCACAGGAAGTTTCAGATTAGCCAATCAGAGAAAGGGGGCCTGATGCGCTTAATCACTTCTGTCTCATGTCTCATTGAAGAAGCGCTTTATAATATTACAGCAGAAGCTTTAATATTATTCAGTTGCTTTGCTTTAATTATAATTAAAAATATTGTACACTTCATAAAATTATCTTTTAACTCAATTTTATATATATCGTTGTTCGAGATTCCCTGGGCCTTTTCTTTCCAGGAGTCGAAAAACGAGGAGAGGGGGTGGTAGCTTCGCATGAAGACGGTTCGTTTCCTTCTTGAACAATTGTTCGAACGCAAGAAAAAGAAACTTGCGTTGCCTTGGAAGTTTCTTCTATCAAAGCAGATGAGCTTTTAAAACACTATTTTCCTTTAAAGTAGCAAAATACGTTCCACACAAATCTCCCTAGCCTGGCTGTGAATAGTTTTTCCTTGTTTGGCTGAAGAGTTGTTGCACGGGCGTCGCCATTACAAATTGACTTGAAGGAGAGATCCCACAAAGCATTGCGGATGAGTGAGTAGTCGATATCAGACCAGAAACACACCCTGTTTTTCTCTTGTTGGACGAAGTATTGACCGTTTCGATAACAAAACAACGCGTCACAAGAAACCACGTGACCGATCCTACGAGAGCCCTTACTAACTTCCGTTTCAGAGGATTTAGTGCAGTGTAACTACAGTGTAGTTTAAATTACAAGTGTTTATACAATTATTAGGCGAATTTTCTGTTTAAATTATGTCAAGCAGATATTTTAAAAGTTTGAACGGCGTAGCCAGCGAACGATATAAGCAGAAATTAATGTTTGAAGAGCACAATTTGCCAGATCCCATGGATGATATGTTAGAAACGTTTTTCAAGAACGACATGAATTCGTGGCCTACATTAACATCACTCGTTCTGTACGATTTCTTTGTGAAACGAATATGTTTCTACGCCAAGGATGATTATAATTATCTTGTAAGTGGGAAAGTAAAGAAATCCACGTGTATCGTGTCTAGGAGCTACAGGTGAGTGAAAGATTTAAGCCTATTGATTTATCGTGCTAACTATAATACAGTTTTACAAATTAGGTTCATACAGTTTTACATGAATTTCATACATTTCTAAATAAATTTAATACAATTTTAAATGAATAAAATACGATAAAATGAATTATATTTTAAGAAATTTATGCGAGAAAAAAAATAACGAAAGTTCCGTGACGGTGTACGTTGAATGATGGGCGGCCAGGCCGACATGAATGACCGTCCGTTAGCTGAAGTTCATCGTCACGGAAATTTCGTGATTTTTTTCCTCGGATAAATTTCTTAAAATATAATTCATTTAAATCCTATTAAATTAATTTAAAATTGTATTAAATCTATTTAGAAATGTATGAAATTTATGTAAAACTGTATGAACCCAATTTGTAAAACTGTATTTAAGTTAGCACGATAATTGGTTCACTCACCTGTAGCTCCTTGACACGATACACGAGGATTTCTTTTACTTTCCCACTTACAAGGTAATTATAATCATCTAATGAAGAGTATATAATTATAATAATCTATTTAGAGTTTTTCATTTGTTGAATGATGAGCGGCCAGGCCGACATGAATGACCGCCCGTTAGCTGAAGTTCATCGTCACGAAACTTTCGCGATTCTTTCTTGCATAAATTTCTTAAAATATAATTTCGATAATATGATAAATCATTTACATATTAATTAGGTATGTTACAATAATAAATTCAGAACATAAACGCGATGGGGCTGATCTATGTCAGCCGAGAAAATTAGGGGATGCTACACGGGATTTTTACCGATTTTAAATAACGCTTCGTTTAAATAAATATAATGCGTGTTTTAGTTCAGTGTAAACGGAGTTTAATTATTAAATTAAATAAAAAAATATTTTTATTGTAACCTTGTTTTAGTCAATTTACCGTAAACTTTTGATTATTTTAATTCAATTACAGAAAACAAGCTTGTAACATAAACAAATAAAACAAACGTAACAAGAGTAACACTTAACCGTCGTGTATTAATTAATTACACTGTAATTAAACTAAAATAAATACAGTTATACTAAAAATATTTATTCTTCCGTATTTCTGTACTGAGGAGGTAAAATTGTATTAAATTCATTTAAAAATGTATTAAATCTATTTGATACAACACAACACTTCACTACACAGTATTGTTTAGCGTGGAAAAATGGCGACGCCGGAAGTGTGGCTGGGCTTCAGAGGCCAACTGATGTCGCTACCGCCACCTGCATAGAGCTTTCCTCGAAAGGGTCAATAGAGTTGCGGAAAGTGCGCGCTCGCTCTATCAACACCACCTAAACCGTGACCACCAACAGAGAAGGACTCCGCAATGAAACTGAATACATTGTTGCATCACATAGAAGGTGCATTGTTATTCGTATTTCTACCAATAATAAGCCCTGAATTTGCACTATCTATGATGATGTAACAATCATGGTTCGTACGGTCCTTAAAAGTCCTTAAGAACTCCTCATTTTCAGTTTTAGGTTTTAAGGGCCCTTAAAAAGTTTTTAAAAAGTACTTATTTTTACCTTAACAGCCCTTAAATGTGACTATTTATTATATAGTCCTTAAGAAGTACTTTTTTTTAAGTATTTTATGTAAAACATGACTTTTTTATGTATTGTTGAAAATTTCGAGAAATAGAAAATCATGAGGGGGGGGGGGAGAGACCTGCTTCGAGCATAATTATAGAAGGGGGAGACAGATTAAAAAAAAGGGTGTGTTTTTAATCCGTGAGGGAGAGGGGAGACTTGCTGAGTAAGCAAAGAATCACGTTCGGAATCGCGTTTGCACGAGAGTTCGCACGTGTGTGCAGTTCGCAAAGGATTATGATTAGCATTATGATTTATTGCGAAATATTGCAAGTTAGCATTTCAACGTGGTTTCATCTAGGTTCAGCATACTTTCAAATTTACTTTTGCTCCCAATCATTTCTTTACCAGGTAAATCATGCCTGGTAAATGTGTTATTAATGAAAAGTGGCTTACAGACTGTAATTATAAAGAATGGTTGGAAGGAGTTCAGGATAAGCATATGGCTTACTGCAGAACATGCAAAAAAGAAATAAATATAGCAAGAATGGGCGAAGCAGCCTTGAAAGCTCATATGGCAGGTAAGACCGTTTACTTTTTAGGACTTTTATACCCTATAACTAGAAATATAGTCGAAACCCGTTATTACGATCTCGTTTAATAAGGTACACAGCTTTATAGATTTTTTTTTCTGGCCCCGCCTCCGTAAAAGCTATTTAAATACAACTTTTAATGTGTTTTTCTCACCACCTTTGAAAATATGATGCAAAATTAAGAAATTCGTCCCAAGAAAGTTAAATTATTACAGATATTTATTTAACTTATGAGAGGATGAAAATTAAAAAAAACAAAACATAATGAAGCATGCGAATTCTGATTGGTTCCAGTGTTTATATAAATATATGTATTTCTATATTTGTAGTAGTGTCGCTTACAAAAGGCTTTGCTACAGTGCGAAAAATGGTTCGACAAATGGAGGTTAAAGCTCAACATCGACAAATGTAAAGCTATGTACATTACATGTAAACGCAAGACTCCTCCAGGGATCCTGGCCTTATATGACAAAAAACTGGACTGGATGAAGAACTACAAGTACCTTGGTGTAAAAATTGACTCTTAAGTTAAACTGGAACGACCATGTCCAATATGCCTTCAACAAGGCTAAAAAGGCAAAGTTCAGCCTGATTGCGCTCTCGGGGAGAAACAGTGCCCTTGGATTGGACAATAAACTCTTGCTATACAAGGTGGTAATCCGCATCATCTTGCTCCATGGAATGCCTGCCTGGGCGTCTATCTGCAAATCAAGGTGGAGGGAAATACAGACCTTCCAAAATGTAACCCTCAGGACTATTGTTCAGCTCGATAGGAGAGTTGCTAACAACTCTTCCATTTATGAAGACCTCAATATGGACCACATTGGTAACTACGTCCAAATGCTCCTTAAGAAATTGCTTCCTAAAATTGAGACCCACGATAATCCCTTGGTAGTCAGTATACTGGAGCACCCTCTAGCCCTTAGGGGTCCCATAAGGATACGAAGAGCCCTTCATGTACTGGAAGTTAATTTCAATGATATCAATGAGGTTGTCTTCCCCGACTTCTGGGTATCTTAGCCGCAGATGCTCAGGGCTATCTCTACGTCAATCAACAATCTTATTCCTCGTCCTACCAGCTAGGACTCTATTCTCTGGATGACTCTCGAGGGACATCAGGCTTCTCCTCTAACTCAGTGTAATTCCGTTGGTTACGTTATGGGCGAGTGTGCTATGGAAGCTCTGCTCCCGGACCGCTCGTGTCTTTTCACTCCACTGTTCGATTGTCGATTTGTGGTAGTTAAGAATGCCGTTTCACTGCACTGCGCGATTGTCGATAAATTTCTGATAAGGAAAGGGTTCCTTTTTAACCTCTGAATGACTTAACTAACTTGTAGTCTCATATAGTGGTTTCATATGGCTTTTTAGCTTTTCAGTGTACTTCCCCTTGTTACGTCCTGGACGAGTATGGCAGTGAAAGTATTGCTTTCGGACCACTCGTTGTATTTTTCCTGCACTGTTCGTTTGTGGATATTTCGTTGCGCAGTTGTTAATCATTCACAAGTTGTTAATCACAGTCTCATGTCGCGTCCCGTCCAGCAATGTCGCACAGAAAATCAAGATGGCGTCTCTGTAGAAGGGGAAGACCGCGATGAGACTGTAGAAACGTATGTTTTCGTTTTTAGGCAAAATTCAATAATTTATTTTGTATGGTGATATTTCGTTTAATTATGCTTATTATATCTGCAAGGTGAGTGGTCACGTGGCCAATGGAGGGGAAATGTAGACTAAACAGACCCCTGACCCGCCCCCTTTAACAACTGATACATTTTTATACACTTTTTACAATCTTGTAGGCCGCGCTTTTACTTAACTTCTTTTAGTTTGTTTCGTTCAAATCTTACAATCAATTTTTCACCCACATCCCGTTGTTCAAACGATCCCAAATTTGATACAGTGATTCATTTCCGGTAATAATACAATGCAATACAACATTGTTTTCAAAATTCGAAGATTAAAACTGACTTTCATGTAATTTTTTATTCCGGGTAGGGAGGGTGAGACACCTCTAAAGATTTAATTTTCTTCCCATTTTCTTCATTTTGTAGTAAAAGCATGGGTTAAGAATTGTTTGCAAACCCAAGACTAAAAGGAATAAAATGAAAAATATTAATAAAATCTATGTAAGCATATACTTTTATTTCAAAAAATGCATTAAAAATTTAAAAAATAATTTT
>JAHWFO010003482.1:845064-902178 GCA_023313115.1 Rhysida immarginata
TATAGTTATTAATTACAAGAATTTCTCTGAACAAGAACGATACTGAAACAGTTAGGTGTGGTAAATGTCCGGTGTGGCAATTGTCCGGTGGTAAATGTCCGGTGTGGTTAATGTCCAGTGTGGTAAATGTCCTACACTCGTTCCACTCACTGCTCGGAGCATCGCGAATGCTACTCTACGTTCCACTTGCTGCTCGTGCTCCAACTACTCCACCTCGGGACGTGGAGTAGTTGGAGGAGGAGTGGGAAGAGGGGTGGAATTCAAAATTCCAACATGGCTGATGAGCGAATTTTTATACGCTTTCGCTGAAGAATTTTTGGCTAGTACAGAAGATGGAGATGAAAGGAAGCGTAATGAGCTTCCTTTGCTACTTTCCAAGATTCAAGGGAAGTGTAAAAGACCAAAAATTGAAACTTTATGGATATTGTGGGAATTATTGTGAGTTTGAGTGTTACGAATGCTACGCTAAGGATCGCCACGCGGGGAAAGTGCGGGGGGAATGTGGCAGTTTAGTTACGGATTTGCATCAAGCCCAGGAATGATTAAATTCCGTAACTGTCTGAAATTCATGAAATCGCAAAATTTTGGTCCAAATCGGATTTTCGGAACGAGACTGAAAAATCGGAACAAACAAGATAAAAACACTTGGCAGGTATGGATATGGCATCAGACAGATATGCTCCGGAACGTATGGGCAGAATCGTAGCCTACGCTGATAGAAGAATCTTCTATCAGCGTCGTCTACGGCAGAATTCAGTTACAGAATAGATGTCTGTCCTAAAGCTGGAGGGGACCCTATAAATCACCATTTTCAAACTTGATAAAACAAATTTTGTACTTTATTGCACCTCTGTATGTTTGTTTTAACATTAAATACATCACTTTAAAATATGGTAGAACTTTTATATACTTTTACATAAGCAAATAGTCAAGTACACTTATATCGATAAGTAGACTTATGTTTATGCTCTTATCGATTACACTTGTCTAGCAGTTAAAAAACAATTTGTTGGACGAATCCTACGTTCAACCACTGCCAGAATTTCCTTAGCCTGATTTTTTAATCAAAAACGATCTTTTTAAAAAGCCTTTAATTCATGCTAAAAGATAGAAGTCAATGTATCAACGGGCTATTCTGGTAGATTCCTCCTTCACTGCAAGCCATAAAAAATTAATTAATGAACTTGTGCTTGAATATGATTGGCTGCTGCTACTTTGCTTCTTACGGCAGGTATAATAAATAGCGAAACATTTCTTTTATGCCCATCCTTAAACTTAACATTTCACTTAATGCGGAATCAAACGATAGTAAGTGGTAACCTAAGAAATACAGTTACAACATTTCCTTATTGAATGCAATATTTTAAATTATATCGGATATGAAATCATATAAATTAACTTCATTCTCTTTAAATCCTATCAACTTTTAAGCTGCAAAGACTATTAAAAAAAAAAAAAAAAAAAAAAAAAATCACTTTAATAATATTTTAATGATACAGAATTTATTATTCTAATTGTTGAAGAACTTCAGACAAGTGTTTGTGTTAAACAGTTTTAATACAGAAATAAGTACAAAGCTCATTTCAAACGGATTTTAATATTTATATTTTGTTTTGCAAGATGAAATTTGTTTCACCTATTTAAATTTCAAAATATTTCATATACCTATTATATAAATATACATTCAAATATACACGAATAAACAGGTTTGTGCAGTGTTATCTTTTCCTGCAAATGTTAAAAAAAAAAAAGGATTAATACCATTTTGATAAGATATGAGAATGAGATTTACTTACAACCACAGGTAATCTTTTTTAATTTTCCTAGCAATTTTATTTGAATGGGGTGGGGATCATAAAATACAAGCCATTGTACATGTTAGCAGTAATAATAGTGAAATGAAACGCTTCATGTCTTACTGTAATGACTAGAAAGTCAAGCAAAAAATTTTGTTTGCATTGTTGATTCAGTCTTAGTTAATTAAGAAGTTTCTAATTCTACCCTAACGTTAATTTACTGTTGAGATCATTGAAACAAGTCGGGCATTCTTTTTCATCTGAAAAATTAATTAAACCTATGGTATTGGTATTTCAATAACAAACAAAAAAGAAAAAAATAAACTGTATTGTTTAAAGCTATTCATTCTTCCATAATGGGAAAAAAGACCAAATTTTTATACATTAAAAAAAAAAAAAAGAAGAAAAAATGAACAGAAAATTGAACAAATTAGAATATTTAGGATTTGAATTTCCAAGCAAAAGAAATTTCACGAACCTTTGTGTTCAGCTATAAGGTATGAAATGTACTGAACAAATATAAAGAAGGAAGGGATAAAAATGTGGACTGAAAAGCATCTTGACGAACATCACTTCGTTTTAAAGACATTATCATAAGCTTTAAATTTATTTTTGGTTTAATAAAAAAAAAAATTAAAAAAAATAGGAAAGTAAAGAAACAACTCATTCACTCTATTTTCATAAATATGTACTTTCTAAAGTTGCTCATTCTTCTTGTCTAATTCAATCTTCACGCTTTTTCTTCTTTCGTCCATCTTCTTTAGGTTTAAATTCAAATTGTTTTAATTTGTTAAAAAAAATTTAACCATAAAATCCAAATAATAATTGGAATTTTTTTTAATAACCTATGGCTTGAGGTACTCCATTCACAGTCTTCGATTTCACAACACCATCTTCAGTAACCGTAACAGTTTCTGTACCATTTTCTGTCACCCTATAAATAAAATATCCTTCAATTAAAATGCCAATTATATTAAAAATTAAAATTACTCTTACATAAACTTGCCCATTTTTTCAAGATACGTGGACCGGCCCCCCCCCCCCCCTGGGTCTCAAGTTATCTTACAAATAGACAATACATCCTCGGCCTTTACAATAAAACATCCTCAACAATTACCTGCAATACAGGAGTTTCCGAAGGTTCCATTCTATCCCACTTTTGTTCATTTTGTTTATAAACAATCTCCCCATTGCACTTTCCCCACTTTCCTCTATACTATACGCCGATGATGTAACAATATCTTTTGCCGACACCTCACTTAGTTCAAGAAGCACTTAATTCAATCTTAGAAAAACTCTTATTCTGGAACACAACCAATCATCTGTCCCTTTATCTAGACAAAAAACTTAAGGTCCGATACACAAAATAGAAACCTGACATTTTTGTAGCGTTTCAAGTTTTATTTATTCTACTGAGTACAGCTCGTAACATGAATTATTATTATTATTATTATTCATTTATTAAACAGCTCGTAACATGAACTATAGTGAAATTATAAGAAATTATAATAATAAGAAATGAACTATAGTGAAATTGACACTTTTTAATTAAATATTTATGTAATTAAAGATGTGCTCATCACTTTTTGAATCTGGAACGTATTTTCTTGTCACAAAATATTAGAAACACTAAAGAAATAATAGCTATGCAAATTAGAAAACACTTTGGGAAACATTTCACTTAAAAAGATAGAGCAGGTTTATATTATTCAGGAAATAAGACAATTTGTTTCACAACTCTGTTGATATTTGCAATGGGGTGCAATAAGGATATAACTGCTCGGCAGAAGGCCATGATTGATGCTTGGGCTTTTCTCATATGTTCCAGCTGCAGAGATTGCACGTCCACTGGACAGAGGAAGGTCCAAGATTTCAAAGTTCTTTAATGGTCAACGAAGTGCGGATGGAAAATCCAATTCTGGACGAACATCTGTAGCAACATCTCGAGATAGACGAAGAATATTTCATTTAGCCACGGCAAAGAATGTGTCGAGTTGTCAAATTGCAGCGGAATTAGATAATCAGATGTCAAGGATGATTGTTCTTCGACTGTTGAAACAAAGTGGTAATGCGAAATACAAGAAAATGAAGCCACAACCAAAGCTTCAGCAGAGACATATTGAAGCAAGATTGAGATGGGCGTAAGTGCACACGTCATGGGGTAGAGAATGGAAACCTGTTATATTTACTGATGAAAAAAAATTTAATCTTGATGGTCCGGACAGACTAAGTGCTATTGGCATGGTCTAAGAAAGAAGAGCATGTCTTTTCCAAGCGAGTCCAAGAAGAAGGATCGGTGTTTGCTGTGGGGTGGATTTGAGTTTGAAGGAAAAACACCATTGGCCATTGTAAGTGGAAGGATGGACTCCAAAAAGTACCAACTGATGCTGAAAAGCAACATGGTACTATATACAAGAATGGGGGGACAAAATCAATATTCCATGCATACGGCCGTGCATGAGATGGCCAAGGATCAGTCCTGACCTGAACCCTATCGAAAACCTGTGGGGAATGATGGCTAGGACTGTGTATAAAAATGGACATCAGTTCACATCAACTAATAAATTGCAAGAAGCAATACTCAAAGCATGGGATGAAATCACGTTAGAAACCCTCCAAACTAGTCACTTATTGTCACTATAAAAAGCAGAATATGCGAGTTGTTAAAGAAAAATTGACATTTTATTGGTCATTGAATTTAAGTTTACGTAAAAATTTCTATTATTTTGTGACAGAAAACATGCTCTAGATTGTAAAAGTGATCAATCATATCTTTAATTAACCAAATGTTTAGTTGAAATACATGTTATAATTTCATTTCACTTCTTTTTTCGTTACTATTCATGTTAAGACCTGTTTTAAAAATAAATAACTCAAACCACTACAATAATGTCATGTTTCTAATTTTGAGTGTTGGAACTTATATATAGTATTCCATCAAAACAACAAGAACTTATATATAGTATTCCAGCAAGTTCTTTCTACTTAACAATTCTCAGCAGATCACTCAATCTAATTCTTTCAAATATTTAGGCATACATTTAACTCGATCTTTCCTGGGACACCCACATTAATGCTCTAGCTCGCAAACTGAATCAAAGCTTAGGTCTTTTCTCCCGCCTTCATTCCCCCCCCCCCCCAAAAAATTCTCCTTTACGACACTACGATTCACTCCTATCTTATGATATCTTATTTTGGGGTGCAACTACTAAACTTAACATTCTACACTTATTTAGACTACAAAAATGGTTCGTCCACATTTTACTGAAACTTCAAAAGCCAGCTCCAGTTTCTCACGTTTTCAAAATTTTAGGAATATCCCCAATACATCATCTATACTCCATAAACTTAGCAATTTTCATTTATAAAGCACTCAATAATATTGTAACCTCCCATCCTCAGTCACAAACAATGCCCCCCCTAATAATTAACAAAGTTCCTTATCCACGCACGCCCTGTCCTCTCATAAAATTGCAAATGCCTATTGTTGTACACAATATCTTCATCCCCATCCTGGGACCTACCTTGTCGGCCCCTAGCCATACAGACCCAGGATGGATGATTGTACTTTTCCATAGAGTAAATAAATAAACAAATAGGATGTTTCTTTGTTTGTGGGTTTGTTTGTTTATTTGTTTCTTATGCAAATCTACAGTTTTATTCCGATCTTGATGAAATTTTGCATACTTTATCTTCAAACCATGAGGAAGGTCACTGTCTACCTCAGATTTCGGAAAAATAATAATTATCGATATAAAATCGATATTCATGGTTATGGAAGGGCATATTAATTAGAAATATCTCATGACCAACAAGGCAAAGTTTGTGCAACAATAGGTATCAACAATGCTGTCAACACGCAATTCACAAACACTCTGCACAGACCAACCAATATATATCTCATGACCAACAATGAAAGGAAAAGTTTGTGCAACAATAGGTATCAACAATGATGTCAACACGCAATTCACACTACGCTCGGACCAGCAACATATCTCATGACCAACAATGCAAGGCAAAGTTTGTGCAACAATAGGCCCGTTGTGTTCGCATCAACAATGGTCTCAATGCGCAATTCACCAATAACAATGAGCACAAAATTATTCAAAGAATTATAACAATGAACATAAAATGATGTTGCAATGACAGAACATTCGTTATCAAGAATTATTAACAATGAACAGGAAATGGATATAATAGACGATATAGATAGGGCAGTCTCTCTCGATGAGGCAAAGGAGGTACACGTGTCTTCCTTCAGCTCCCTAACAAGCGCTCAGACGATTGGGAAAAATGTGTGTGTTTACCTACAAGCGTAATTATCCCGGGCAACGCCGGGTCCTCTGCTAGTAAATCTATATATATATAAAACGTTTGTTTGTTTGTTTTTTATACAAATCTACAGTTTTATTCCGATCTTGATAAAATTTCGCATACATGACCTTCAAAGCACGAGGAAGGTCCCTGTCTACCTCAGATTACGAAAAAATAATAATTATCAATGATAAATCGATATTCATGTTTATGGCAGGGCATATTAATGAGAAATATCTCATGACCAACAATGCAAGGCAAAGTTTGTACAACAATAGGTATCAACAATGGTATCAACATGTAATGCACCAACACAAGGTAGGGATCAACAATATATATATCTCATGACCAACAATGCAAATAAAAGTTTGTGCAAAAATAGATATAAACAATAGTGTCAACATGCAATGCACCAACACTATGCAAGGATCAACAATATATGTCTCATGACCAACAATGCAAGGCAAAGTTTGTGCAATATAGAATTCAATGCATAGAACTCCTGTTATTCAGGCTTTTCTTAGAAAAGAGAATTTTTAGTACTTAACAATTTTGGTGGATGGATGGATCATAATACTGTTCCTATTAACTAAACAGGTGGTGGCCTTACAGTATAACAGAGGGACATCAGGAGTTCCAACTAGTTTCGACATTTATTCCCGGCTTTGTCAAGGATATACAGCAAGAGGCATGCAAGCCTTTATTCATACAGAACGACTTGCATGCCTCTTGCTGTATATCCTTGACAAAGCCGGGAATAAATGGCGAAACTAGTTGGAACTCCTGATGTTCCTCTGTTATACTGTAAGGCCACCACCTGTTCAGTTTACTTAACAATTTCTTGAAAATCTTTAAAAATGATCAGTAACGGGAGATAATGAGTTAGCAGACTATTGAGAAAGAGTGAAAGACGATAGAGGAAGCACTCCTTTAGCTCCGTACTGTATTGAGCAAATGGTAAGCAAGTAAATAGAAGAATCGGCGACCGCTAGACAACACAAAGTGATGAATGGTCAATTTTTGCTTCAAAACATCGAAAGAAGAAAGGAAATTGCAACAACATCAAGTGTACATCTAAAGTAAGATTACGTGAGTAAAAAATTATTTAGACTAGAAGGCATCCTTGGAGAAATCCATCCATTGTGAGCCTTTAAAAATTTTTTTTTTTGGTAAATCAAGTCCCTGTATATCACCAAGAACTGATTTTTTCAGTGAAGAGGTAAATTCCTGTCTTTCGGATTTTTCTTAGAATGGATAGTCCCTTTGCTCTATATTGTAGTGATTGAGTTATTATTTAACCAATTTGGAGGTTTAATTTAGCTTTGAGTTTGTTCTGTTTACCTACATGCATAATTATCCCGGGCAACGCCAGGTCCTCAGCTAGTAAATAAATATAAAATAAAAATTTAAACCGAATAGTAAAATTATTGATGAAAACCTACAATTTGAAAACTACTTTTGTTCCTCTAATCTCCCTGTATATTGAAGCACTTGTCCTATCGTTTCACAAGCCCCCGCAAAACCCACAGCATAAAATTCTTTGGGCTGCAATCTGTACAATCAACGACTTCCCTTTGTAAGGCTTCATCATAAAGAGTTCTTCTGAGAGATGAAGTTTAAGAGTTGAATGACATTACTAAGTTTCAAGAGTATGTTACACTAGGAGTCTGCATTTATAGTTTCAGGGGTCGTACACTTTTCTCATAGAAAAAAAAAATAAGCACCCCCAAAAACTTTTTAAGCATCCCTAGCACAATTAATTTATTTCATATGAGGTAAGTATGCCTTATATGAATGCGTATGTTTATTAAACAGATCCTACAGGCAAAATTTAAAAGAAAAAGGAGAAAGAAAAAATTATAACATTTTTTTTCAGTTACTTATACAGGGTGGTGCAAATAAAAGTAGCCTCGCATGAATTGCAGAGAAACCAACCTAATGCCGTAAGCAATGATTGGGCTGTCCCATTATAATAATAATTAATAATTATTAGCACAGCAGGTTAATAGCGAGAGACGCACGGTTATGAGTTTTTTGTATGCACCAGTCTATGACTATTGCACGGTTTTAGAGCAAATAAAGTGAAAAGTTTGGTAAACATTTCTTGGAACTTTGGAATACCTTTGGTTTTAATATTTGTTTATTTTTAATGGGACTTCATTTTTTATTATTTGGTTTTATTTTATTTTCTGTTTGTCTTCTGCAACAACAAACCAAGGTTGAAGTGATTACAGGAGATGCTGAAAGTGACCACCATTTACCTCTTGACACTTTTGAGCTCTGGTCAATGACTTATTAAATACAGAAAGCAACTGAGACTGCGAGATAGCCTCAATCTCAGAAATAATGCTTTGCTTCAGTTCTTCAAGTATGCGAGGATTGTTGCGATAAACTTTGGATTTTAGGGCACACCAAAAAAGAAATCACAAACAGAGGTCTGGTGATCTTGGAGACCAGCTTGGAAAACTCCTTCCTGACCTCTGCTAACAACTCTCTCAGGTTCAAACACTTCATGAATGTGGTCCGGTATATGTAGTGCAGTATGGGCTGTTGCTCCATCTTGTTGAAAGTAGCCACATGTTAGTTCCTCCTCAGTTACAGTCAGTCCCAAAAGTTTATAGACATCAGTGTTTTGCTGATTACGTCACTATGACATCAATGATGTTATGAAAAGTTTTTGGGTTTTGAATGAAAGCATGTGCAAGTTGATAATACGCAAACATGACAAAAATTTTACTTTTCACAAAAGCATTGAAAATGTTTCTGATAAACCATTGAAAATGCTGTGTCCCAAAAGTTTATAGAACAACATAATTTTATGCAATATGTAAATATTTAGTCATGATGTAAGGTTTGGGGTGTATAAATATGCTATGAAATGGCTCAAGAGCAACATTTTACTCATCAACGAAATGCCTAGAGCTTCCCAGCTAACAGCTGAAGAGGTTGCCAGTATATGCAGCTTAAAATCGCAGGGTGAATCTGTTCATGACATTTCCAATGCGTTAAACCGTTCTAAAAGTATTATTTACCGAGTTCTAGCTCGTAGAGAGCCACATCAACCAAAACATCGTTCAGGAAGACCACGTGTGACAAGCTCTCGTGATGAAAGACTGATACTGAGAATGGCTTCCTCCCAGAAAATGTCCATACGTAACATTTCACATTTAACAAGTCTGTTAGTTCACATTTGCATATATCAAAGAATACAGTTCACAAACTTATTAAAGCTGGTTACCTTATTCACAAGAAAATGAGACGTAAACCGCCACTCGCAAAGCTTCACCAACAGAAGAGGTCGCAGTGGGCTCGTCAGCACGTCTTGCAGTGATAAATGGCTGAGTGTGCTGGTCAGATGAAAAAAAAAAATGGAATCTGGATAGTCCTGATGGATATGCAAGCTACTGGCATGATTTAAGGAAAGAGCCCCAAACATTTTTTTAGCAGACAACAAGGTGGTGGTTCGGTGATGATGTGGGCAGCCTTCTCATATAATGGTCAAGCGTCCTTAGCATTTTTAGATGGACGGCAAAACTCAGAAAAGTATATAGAGACATTACAAAATCATTGGATTCCGTATGGTGAAATTTTAGGAGGAAAGAATTGGATTTTTCAGCACGATAACGCATCCATCCATACATCCAATGCTACAAAAGACTATCAAAACGGAAAAAATGTATCTGCTCTTGACTGGCCACCGATGAGTCCTGACCTGAACCCCAATGAGAACGTGTGGGGCATTTTATCTCGGGATGTTAGTATTCGTCAATCAAGTGAACTCAAGGCATTAATCGAGTATGCTTGGTACAATTTAGATCCTAAAATGTTACAAACTTTGATTCTTTCTATGGAAAATCGTGTATATGTCATACGAAACAAAGGAAAATCGATATGCTTTTGAGAACCAAGTGTTTTCTTGTAAATTTGAGATTCCCATGCATTCTATATATTTTTTGGGACAGTGCTCTTTTCATTTATTTTCTATAACAATGCGTTAATGTAAGTTTATTGTCATTTCTGTTTTGGTTAAATACAATTGTATGTGTTTAATAATAAACCTATTTGAACTAGTCGTACCGTAAAATCTTGAATACACGCCCGGGTGTCTATTTGTTTCAATGGTCCGGGCCCCCCCCCCCCCCACAAAAATTAAACAATACATAACAATTAACATGTCCATCATATTTCACGCAAACTAAAACTAAGAATTTATGCGTTGTTACATGATCACAGGTAGTCATAATTTAGGGCTTATTATTTGTAGAAAGACGATTAACAATGACTTTTTATGATGATGTACCAATGTATGAATTTTCAGGCTTTCCTTTTGGATGGTGTTGTCTCTGATGGCTGTGTTCGTTAATTTATTCAAAATGGCAGCATGTGAAGTGAGCAGTATTTAAATCTCCATCTATGTTAGTTTCCTCAATATTATTTAGTGATATTTACAAACATCCAACGATTTTTTTTATAGGCGATTACTGTTAACAATAATAAATATACAGTCAATTCTCGTTAATACGAAATCGTGGGGACCAAGAAATTTTTTCGTATTATTCGTATTTCGTATAAACCAACAATACTAAAAGTGTTATGAAATAAGCACGGAAATAGAATACTTTAAGTTAGAAATAATTTTTATTCATCTCTCCTAAAAAAATCTGTAATAACAGTTTGTTTTCGAGCTAAAACGATTTTTTTTATTGTTGAAATAAATAACGGGCAAATTTTTTACGTTTTTAAAATAGCGTGGCCTGGCGAATTTGCCAATAACTATCGGCTTTTTCTTGTCAGTGCCATCCATATTTGTACATAATAATACATTATGAAATTTTCCTTCGTATAAACCGTATTTTAATAAAAATATGTTCGTATAAAGCAGAGAATTTTACATAGTAATTGCTTTTTCGGGGACGGGCCACACAATGTTTTCTTATTAACCAGAATTTCGTATTAACGAGAATTGACTGTATATTAATTTAATAAAATTTAAGTCGGAAAATTACAGGGAGAATGGCAGTGTTCGTTAATTTATTCAAAATGGCAGCATGCAAAATGAGCCATATTTAAATCTCCATCTAAGTTAGTCTCCTTAATTTTATTTAGTGATATTTACAAATATCCAAAGATGTTTTGTAGGCGATTACTGTTAACAATAATAAATAGATATTAGTTTATTAAAATTTAAGTGGGAAAATTATGAGATCGATGCAGTTTTGAAGTTATTTTCATATTAGGTTTTGGCAACGGGAAATTCAAGTAAGTCAATTACCGTACTGTATAATGAACTGTACATTGGTATATACTGTATATTTAATGTACTGTGATGTATATTATATGCTAGTTTCTTTTGAACTTCATCAGCCTGAAGTTCGTTTGACTGAAGAGCTCTATCTTTCCATTCTCACTTTCCGATCAAATGATATATCACATGGCATCTGTTGACATAGTCTGAAGACCAAGTAACTGCCACCCCCCAAAACTCCAACCCTACAAGAACAATTCGGCTCAAACTTCATAGTAAAGTAGATCTTGCTCAGAGGAATCTACATATCTAATTTCACTCCTTTACATGCCTAAATACCACGTAGTCCCCTCTAACTCCAACCCCCCTCCCGTACTCTTGAGTCCACTGGACCAATCAAAACAAAACTAAATAGTGATGTAGGACATGCTTATGATTACATTCAGAGTTTCAATCATCTAGGTCAAAAATTTTGAAAATATGAAGGGGGCAGACACTGTAAAACCAGTAAGTGCCCCATTCTTCTGCCACTTAATGTAATCTCGACAATAATGAATGCGTTAATTCGCTTTAATAGCCAAATATTTCAAATTAAATAGTAAAAGTATGGATTTTCACAAATATGAAATTTATAGAATCAAAATTCTTACTTCTTGGTTATAACTTTTTTTCCATTGACGAATCGTGTTGATGTGGACATTTTCTTTACATTAGGTCCCCCAAATGAACTACTTGGCCCACCAAAGGACTCTATTGATGAAGTTGAAAAGGTTGTAAAACTACAGAAATTAAAAAAAAAAAAAGATGACAGTGAATAATTATTCTGCTTTAAAGAGAATTTTCAGTAAGATGAACTACCACGTTCGTGTATAATGAGACTCCATTTTCAGGACCAAACTAACTACTTTTCAATGACACCGACAGTTTATTTTATCAAATTTACTCCAAAAACATTTACAATGTCATCGGTAAAAATCTAGAACTATTTTCATACATCTAATTATCCCCAAAATCATCAGTTATATTCATGTGTAAACAAGCAAATACCGGTATAATAAGACCCCGGTATAAAAAATTTTTTACCATGTTAATACTGCATACAAAACATGTATCAATATATGGAAGTAACACATGTGCAAAACACCTTTATGATGTTTTTGTTTTTAGTAATTAACAATCTAATCGCAATTCAAGCTGCAATTCTGAATGTTAGCTTGATCCAATTCTTGGGTAAAGCAAAAACAATTCACTTATAAAGAAAAATAGTCATTAAACTATGTTAATTTTATGTCATCTAAACTAACAATGATTACTGATAATTGAAAACATGTTTCAAATTTAAGTGATTGAAGCACCCATTTTTTCCAAACATTACTGTTTTTCAGACATACCAACTATATGCAAGCCTATTCATAAGCCAATAAAAAATGAAGTTTTAATACAAATCTGAATTCGTATTTTCAGGTATCACTGAAATTTATATATTAATTTTTTTTCTTTACAATTTATTAAAAAAATAAATAAATTAATTAATTAATTTTTTAATTAATTAATTAAAAAAACAAAAAACACCTTATATTTTATAAACTCCAAAAAAATGAAGTGCAATTCTTTGCTCACTTAGCAATTAAAACATGATTGATGCCTACACATCTTTTATCAATTATAAAGTACTCATTCAAAGAAGAGGAAGAATTATTCCTATCCACAATTTCGGGCAGAGCTTCATGCATTTATCGGGGTGATGGCGCCACTGCATTTCGCCATTAAGCAGCTGCGAAAACCTCATGTTTGCCGATTGAAAAGCAAGGCCAGGAAGGAGATTACAATCGGTAAATATTTATCACAGATGATACTTGAAATTATTTTCAAAAAAACAAATGTGCACTACTTTCTGAGGAAGAATGATAAATGCATTTTCCAATAAATAAATTTAATAAAAAAAACAGATGACTGCTAATGGTTAAATCATATTTCTGACAAATGTGATGTGTAAAATGACTGTAATAAAATATTCATTAAAATCCCTTGGTGTGAGAACAAAAATTTTTTTTCCCTTTCCAAACATTGTAATTGTAATTTTATGTATTTAAATTGACATTTATTTAGTTTAATAAATATATTTTAAAAATGCTTTTAGATTGCGCAAAATTCCCTCATCCTTTTTCTATTACAACATGGGGTAACGATATGAAAAATTGGCCCCCTTTGAATTACCTAACTGTGTATATGATTATGAACGGGGCCCATGCGCAGTTTGCGTGGTATTATTTTTATCAAATTCAATTCATTCAAATTGTTTCGTTTGATGAGCTCGCATTTTATCCTTTATTTATAGTTTTGTGATCGAATGATGATAAAAATTGTTGCTCAGACAACAATGGTCAGGCGACTTTTCAATTCCGGCATGTGTTTTAAGTGAGCGCCAACAATGCTTAAACGTGCAACAACAATGCAAAACTGTTTCCTTGACGAACTCACATGTTCTCCTTTATTTATAGTTGGATTTAATACACAGGAAATCTCATAATGAAATGCTAAATTTTAAAAGTTTGGAAGCCTACAACTATTTCAGTAATGGAAAAATGGGAGAAATTTGTATTCATCACCTCAATAAAAATGTTTGTGTTCTTACAAAGGGTGGGGGGGGGGGGGGGCAAATCTGTTATGTTAAGCTTGGATTTAACTGAAATTTAAATATATTGTTACGCACCCCTCCCACTATTATATGGCATAGTAACTCATGCTAATGGACATTAGTTTAAGAGATATAATCATTTAAAGTTAGTTATGTAGGCTATTGATTTATACATGCTGTAAATGGACGAAGTTTCACAAATTTAAGCATATGTAAAGGATGAAACTGAGCAAAAAAGTCTAGTCGCGTTTTTCGATCTGTGGCTCCATTAAAAAGTTATAGCGCTTTAAAGTTTCGTGGCGTCATTTCCAGAAATCTATCTTGGTACAGATGCTGAGCAATTTTTAACTTGGCGCTATAACTTTTTAACGGAGCCTCAGATCGAAAAACGCGACTAAACTTTTTTGCTCATAATTTCACCCTCTACCTGACTTTTCATTTGGGCACGACCTTTTAGAATCACCAATATTCCTTACCGATACTGAACTTTAAAGCGCTCTAACTTTTTAACGGAACCACAGATCGAAAAACACGAATAGACTTTTTTGCTCAGAGTTTCATCCTGTGCATATCCTTAAATTTGTGAAACGTCGTCCATTTACACCCTGTATATACAAATTCGGACAGCAGTCAATGCGATAATGCCTGTAAGTCGCTAGATTACAATGCTAAAAGTTCCGGGTTCGAATCCTGCTCCATTTCCCAGTTCCATTTAATTTAATTTTTTTAAAACATGTTTTTGAACAAATTATATATGAAAGTAATATTAATAATTTAATACATTTTTATAATTTTTTGCATATTATATTTCATTATATGATATTTAGTAAGGTTTTATTATTATACAGGGTGGATACAAAAATGTGGGCGCCCCCCCCCCCTTCCCCAACTTTTATTTTCGTAACAGAAGCAGATATGTCAATTTTGATGAATTCTAATGGATGACCTATCCCACCCCACTGTGCACTTATCCCAAATATGCAAATTAGGACACATTCAAATCCTATCTTAAAAACCGTAACAGATACACGAAGAATTCCAACTGAAGACTTGTTCAGCATGTAATTCCAAACAACAAAAAAAAAAAAAAAAAACCCAAAAAATTCCAAAATCCGATGAACGGATCACCAACAATTACATGTTGAATTGTTACCTCCCTATGCATTTCATAAATGCATTTGAATGTTCAACAGGCAAATCAAGCAATTACCAAAAATTACCATAACATTCACTTTCATGAGGAAAAAAAAGCAAATAAAAAGGAGGCATGTATCAGCATACACAAGACAATTCCAGGATGGCAAGCTACAAGGTTCCTGAAATGATCAACATGATAGTATTTGTCATTGTGATTGTAATTTCGGAATATAATGCAATTTAAAAGGTTGTAACCCTGGGCCAAAACTCGTGTTTCCAACCTTCATGAACATCACAGGTACTTTTTCATTTATACAATGTTTTTTTGGCAGTTGAACATAGCGCAGATTCTGCCTGTACTTGATGTGAAAAGCATTTTAGTAACAAACCTGCGAACGCTCGCCGAAACCGCAGCTGTTTAATACTGGCGACCACTGGCGGTCATCAAGTGAAACGCGCCAACCCAAAATTGTGGATATAGTGGGTGATCCGTTACAAACAGTTCAGATTGCGAACATCAAACAATGTTATGCAAGATTTGCAGAACTATTTTTCTATCGCTATGAACAGTTTCTGGAATGAGACTGACATTTGTATGCACAACCATAATCTTGAGATGAATAAGGTCTTAGGACTCTTTAATTTCCCTAATCTTTACGTTTTATGCCCAATGTATACAGATTGGATCCTAGTGTCAACTGTTGGATGCTCACTAAATCACTGTCTGTTGTAGAACAAAGCAATCCACATTGCACAGATTCTTGACAATTCACGAACGAAAAAAAACATGACTGATGAACGTGCAAAACTGTGTGTATTATTATTTCAGATAAATGAATATTTCATATAGTAAAAACTTGTATGATTTTTATTTATTTTTTGGGTCTCCAGAACGAATTAATCAAACAATTTGGGTAGTGAACATAGTCTTGGATCACCCACTGTATTGATGAAAAAGAATTCAGGCAGGCTTTCATCTTCACCGTCGAGCATACGACAATCAGGGCAAGTAAATCTTTTTATAAATAACAAATGATGGATGTAAAAGAAAAAGAAGAGAAAAAAAATTAAAAATTGAACACAGGGCGTCATAACACTCTGTGTCCATTTTTTAATATTTATAAATAATAAGAGATTTTATTTTTTAATTTATCTTTATAAATTCATCATTACAGAATCACTCCGAGGTTTGTGAATCTCATAGGTGCCATGGCAGCTTTCAGGTATCTGCCAAGAAGCTTGTTGATACATATGAAATGGAAGGGGGAAAACCGGCTCATCTCTACTGGAGATTTAGTAATGTATACCATGAAGTAGTAATGTATATAACTCTCGTGCAAACGTGATTCTTTGAGAAAAACAGAATGTCGCTCTTTGCTTCAGCCATCTTCCCCTTTCCCCTATGCCAGCCAATGATTTATCATTTCTGATAAAATCTTAAAAAAATAAAATAAAATAAAAAAAAAAACCCTGAAGTTTTATGTTCATATAGACACAAAAAAATTATTACTTCTTAATGACCATAAAATAAAATCAAATTTAAGGACTGTTAATGCAAAAATAAGTACTTTTAAAAACTTTTCATGGAGTTAAGGACTTTTAAGGACCGTCCAAACCCCATTTTACTACTGGGAATTAAGTGACGAATTTATCATTCGAACTGGGAAGATGCCTTGTTTTGATTAAATCATTGTCTCGTTCATTTGTTGAATGTTCCAATGACAGGTAAGAACAAATAATTCACTGTACCCATATTTATAAAGATTTTCTTAAACATTCTTTTCGGTTAAGATGAGTTATAGTAAGGAGCCACCAAGGTAATTTAGAATAAAAGTAAGATCACCAAGCCAGAAATGCTTAACAAGCATATTGTGACATCATTGGATGAATTCTTGGTAAACCGGAAGTGTGTTGTAGACATTACTGTGGTCGCAAAAGAAAACGTTTTCACATTAAAAAAAAACCCACTCGTTCCCAGTATTTCTGAAGAAACATTTTTTTGTAAAACATTTTATAAATTAAGATTTCCAAAATTCAGCATAAATAAAATTATTATAAAATAATAATGCAGAGTTCACGCTAGGACAAAAAATCTAGGAGTCAATTTGATTCCCAAGCCTGAAAACAGAGTCAAATTTCAGAAGATGAGTGTCAAATTTTAAATTCTTTTTAATTTCTACATGCAACCACAATCTCTATAATTGCTGCTATAGTTAATTGAAAATTTAAAAGAGTCCGCATGTGACAAAATGAAGCGAGGTTAAAATGATGTGAGAAGGATATGGGCCTATGATATTCAAGTCCATTTTGACTCGCTGGTCAAAAAATCACGGAGTCAAATTTTAGCAAAAATGCCCATTTGACGCGTAAATTGCGATCCCTGATACTGAAATTACCTCTAATCTCTTAACAGTTAGGCCAACTCGATTTCAAATCGAAATGTTACAAAGAATGTTAACAAGAAATGAGTTATCATTTTTTATAGTGATTATAAATCCCACCTTATAATTGCATTTTGCTCCTATTATAAAAAAAAAATAAAAATAAATTAAAGGATGAGAATTGTGAAAGAGTCATTAAGAGTCTTAAGACTCACCATGTTTTGGTTTCTGTGGAGGTTTCGCTGTCATCCATTAGCAGTTCCCATCAAATGACCCCCCCACCTTATTCTAGAACACCTTGAAGAGTTGCCGTATTGGTCTAGCAAGATTGCGAGAGCTTGGGTTCCCGTATTGCTACCAGGATAACGTCAATCTTATTTGCAAGGAATTTGCTTCTTGCATTACATGTGAGTCGCAAATGCAGAGCTTTGCCTCTTTCTGCTTGCTTGCAATAGGTCTCTTGCATCACGTGTCCAACGAAGGGAGTTACCATAGCAACGCTGAGAGTCGGCCATGCTGGGTAATAGAATGTACATGGTGTTGGCACACAGGTGCGATCTCTATACTTTAACAAGCTTTCTAATGAAGCTTAAAAAAAAAAAAGCTATGGAGAAAAAATTAATTCAATCTTATTAATAATCCTTTTACTTAAATGAAAACTGACTTTACTTCTATTAATAAAAATTTTCCCTGCTTAGATTTAATAGAGTTTCACATTTTTTAGTGAACAGAGTAAGCTAGATTTTTCATGCAGTAGTGAAATGAGAAGATACAAATCATTAACGGCTTAAATTTTTTTTTTTAAATGGATGGGTTTTGGAAATTAATTTCACGTCTTAAATTGATCAGCAGGATATGTTGGTTTCTCTATAAACATTTCAAAGCAATTAATAATTACTGCGATCTTTCTCCCAAACGAATAACGAAAGCAATGTGGCACTGTTTTTTGCAAGCTATTTCTGTCAGGCCAAAAAATTTTATGCTTAAAATGTGAAATTTAGCATTTATAGTATATAACAAAGAAATTAAGGAAAAATTTTAAGTATAGCATTACCTAAGTAATCAAATTTAATGATTAAAATTAATAACTGAAAAACTTAATGTTAAAATTGAAACTCATTATGTCTCATTATGTTAAAATTCATTTATGATAAAAATAAAAAAACCACACTTAAAAAAATTTGCAAATGCATGCAGTTACAAAATAAGAGGGGCGATTGATAAATAAGGTCTCCATGGCTGTAACTTTTTTATTTGTTAACTGATTTTAAAATTCTTTTTGTATCTGATACTCACATTTGTCCTCTATGTAATGCACTATTTACTTTTCGACATAGTCCCCATTCCTTTCCAAGCATTGCGCCAACGCGTGACTAGTTGGGTGAACCCGTCGGAGAGGAATTCCGGAGTTGTTGTCGACACCAGGATTGAATGGCAGCATTTACCTCGCCATCAGAACCAACTCATGTCCCTTAAGCGGCTCTTTCTTCTTTGGGAAGCAGTGAAAGTCGCAATGTGCAAAGTCTTTCATGTTTGAACTGCAATTTTTCATCTTTGAACTGTAAGCGCTGCAACGCCTCTGGTGTGTGGTGACTCGTGTGCGGGTGGATGTTATCGTACTCCAGAAGAGGGTCCAAAGCTGCCATTCAATCCTGGTGTCGACAACTCCGGAATTCCTCTCCGACGGGTTCACCCAACTAGTCATGCGTTGGCGCAATGCATGGAAAGGGATGGGGACTATGTCGAAAAGTGAATAGTGCATTACATAAGAGGACAGATGTTAGTATAAGATACAAAAAGAATTTTTAAATCGGTTAACAAATAAAGTTACAGCCATGGAGACCTTATTTATCAATCGCCCCTCGTAAATTATAATGGCTTATTAAAATTCAAATTTATCATAAATTTTCATATTTTTATTTCTATCCATATATTTCAAAAAAGTATTAATTTTCCTGAAAACTGCAAATGAAAAAATTATCATGTTTGTATTTTTATTTTCAACATAATATTACTATTTAAATTTAAAAATTTTAAAGCAAATTCCATTTTAATTTTAATGCACAATAAATATTTAATTAAATTACTTGCATTTAAAAATTTGTTTTAAATTAAATAAAAACTCCTGTTATAAATACATAAAATGTCACTGTACGATGTTTGCTTTCTTTTTCTATTTTCCTATTAATGTTTGCTACGTCTTTTAGAAGTTTTCTCTTTTATCTCCTCACCAAAACGAGTTTGTATTGTTGGGATTCGGAAAAAAATTTAGTTTTATCATGTTGCTTTCGATTAACGCATAATCTCACACAGCAATTCGCAATGTAACATAACGCGTTTTGATATCCAGCATGGCCGACTATCGCTTTGGCCTTGAAATGACTCATCGCATGACGCATGATGCAAGAGACCTACTGTAAATAGTTTTCTGCATGATGCCCTAAAGCCATTAACCAAGTTGTTTCTTAAATAATGCTATTTCTCTTGTATCAGTAACTAATGCCTAGTTAAGCTAATTACTTAAATCTTTCAATACAAAAAAAATGTATGTTTACCGGTATATCAATCTCAACAATAAATATTTAATGTCTTGAAGAATGCCACTTACATTAATACAAGTCAGTTTGAAAGTAAATACAAATATCTAATCAAGAATTTCACAAAGTGATTTCTCAGACTTACCCAGAATCATTCCCAAGCAGATCAGGGAAATCGAAAAAGCCTCCAAATCCTCCAAACCCTCCACGTTGATGAGATAATCCAAACAATGAGTTATGGAGCCTTTCATGCCTTGGCATTACACCTAAGTTAAATAGAAATTACAAATGTAATAAAAAGCAAAAAATAAGCAGGCCTCGAAGTGAGAAATAAAAAAAACAGGATATTATTTTGATGCATTATAGGCCTGCTTATATTAAACCAGGGTTCGTACACTTGATAAAAGATAAAATTCCATGACTTTTCCAAAACTTTTCAAGGCAATTCAATCCTTTTTCTAAGACCATAATCTTTTATAGTTTTAAGAATAATATATTCATATCTTTTATAAATAATTATTAAGAAAACATTAAATCTGTTCAAAAAAGATTTTTCCAAAACTTTTCCAGGCCTGGAAATTTTTTATCGATTTTCCAGGACTTTCCAGGTTTTTCATGACCCTTTGAATCCTGTAAACTTGTGTAGTTTGTATTTTTAATTTTTAGCCAAGGATTTTTATATATACCAACACTAACTTCATTCTATGAATTTTTTCTTTCCTTTTAATCCCGTTCCTAGTTGTAATATTTCCATGAAATTTCAATCTTTGTATTGTTAATGTTGGTTTAGTTGTATCAGTTTCCATCTTTAATAACATGACAATTTTATTTTTTGTTTTATAGATATCTTAATTCTATTTTACCTCAGTGCAGATGTAACTAAACATAATGAACACCAACTGTTAAAATTCAGTATTATACAGTAGAACCTCATTTTTACGAAATTCCAGATTTTACGAAGTAATTCTGAAATCCCGACCCCCTCCTGTTAGTTTCCATATAATAAACTAAATTTTACGAAGTGTTTTTACGACGAAATTTGGATTTTACCAAGTTAGAAGTTGTAATTGGTAGTAAAAAATTTTATTAAAAAAGTGAAAAATTTTTGCGTGAGCGGCCTGGTCGCATTTTGTTCATTTGGCTTATGTTATTGCCGTCACGGTTGATGATTAACTGGACTGCTTTCCGCCGTCGCCAACAGAGGGCACCATAAGTAATGCAAATGAAAGTGAAACTGAACTTGCAGTCCCATCCGAAGATGATAGCGAATTTGAAGGATTTGAAGAGTGGAATCCTGAAAAGTAAGCTGAATTTTCAATCTAAATTCTCCGAGTTTGTTAATATTAATGCGGATGTTTAAACTTCTCTGACGTTAAACAATAATGAAATTTGCGATCTTATCAAAGATGGCGGCGAAGAAGAACCAGGGACCTCTATACAGGGTGAATACAAAAGTCTGAACCCCCCTTTTATTTTTTGAACCGAAGCAGGTATGTCAAATTTTGATGAATCCAATGAATAGGAAGTTGTGGGTGGCCTATCCCATGGTGCACTTTTCATCATCCCAAATATGCAAATTAGGACACATTCAAAATTTATCTCAAAAACCATAAGGGATAGAGAGAAAAAACCAATTGCAAACTTGTTCAGTATAAAAAAAACAAAAAAACAAAAAAAAAGTCATCCAAATCGGACCAACCACTCACTCACAATCACATGGTGAACTGTTTGTAGCTTACAAACAAGTTACTTCAAACAGTTTAAAAAAAAAGTTAATCAACAAAATGCTCGATGTGACGACCGTGGGCACCATAACACAATTGGGCACGGAATCTAACTGACGCCAAAACATCGGCAAGCATGGCTGATGTCACTCCTCGGCACGCTTCCTGGATTTGTTGAACTAGATCCTCCAGTGAGGCGGGCTGCATAGCATAAACCTTGTCCTTCAGGTATCCCCACAAGAAAAAGTCAAGTGGTGTAAAATCAGAGGAGCGGGGTGGCCAAGGAACTGGTCCTCCTCAGCCAATCCATTGTTGTCCAAACATCTCACTTAGACGCTCGCGAATGACCAACCCGTAATGTGGAGGAGCTCCATCATGTTGAAACCACGTGCGCTGATACGAGGCCAATGGCAAATTGTCAATGAAGTCTGTGACTATCACGTTGAGAATTTCAGCTCGGTAGCGTTCTGCAGTCAGTGTTCCATCGTAAAAATACGGTCCAACCACAGTGTCATTGTACAATCCACACCACACTGATTCTCCAGTTCACTTGATGAGTTGCTTCTCAGACATCGTGGGTTTTCGTCTGCCCAATGATGATGGTTGTGCCTGTTGATAAACTCCATCCCTGGTGAACTGGGCTTCATCTGTCCACAACACCTCATGAATGAAGTTTGGATTGTCATCCAGGCAAGTAAGTAACCAGTTGCAGAAGGCTGCCCTAGCAACATCATCCAATGGCAGTAACTCCTGGTGACAATGAATATGGTATGGGTGAAATTGATGTGCGTGTAGATGTTGAGAACAGTTCTCTGATGGCACCCAACATCTGCAGCAATTGCTCTGCTGCTTGCGTGGGGATTTGCAGCAACTCCAGCCAGAACTAGTGTTGTTGTACCCTCGAATCTTTGAATAATGTGACGCATTGTTTGAAGAGATGGATGGCATTCGTTAGGGTATCTGTCTCGATACAACCTAACTGCAGCATGTAGGTTTCTCCTTGCCTCTCCGAAGCAGAAGATCATGTTGATCATTTCCAGAACAGTGTAGCTTGCCATCCTGGAATTGTTCTGTCTTCTGTGTGCTGAAACATGCCTTTTATTTGCTTTTCTGCATGAAAGTGAATGTGAATATGTTAATTTATGTTAATTTTTTGATTTGCATGCTTTACATGGTGGAAATATCAACATTCAGTTTTCCTTGTGCAGTGTGACCGTTTGTAAGCTACCACGTGATTGTGGGTGATTGGTTGGTCCGATTGGATGATTTTTTTTTTTTTTCATTATACAATAAATTAATTCACTATTTTTTAGTCGAATTTCTCATCGCCAACAGCTACCGTAATATGAAACTATAACTTCTTCCAAAAATTGCTATACTTGCAAACTGCCGCGAACCAAAGCCTACAAGACATAGAAAGCTTATGCAGTGAAGTTATGAAAAATGTTAAACTGAATTACTTGATTTTCTATTAAGAAAATTGATGTTCTGTTATTTTTTTTTTTGTTTGTTTGTTTTTGTCGATGTGTGAGTGGGAAAGCTTTCCCTATCAATGTAGGGCTATAAACTTTCAATGATTTTAATGAGGGAAATGTCCCAAAAATAAATTGAATTTTGGTGAAATTAAACCTCATATAATTTTGAACAAAGACAAGAAAGTTCAGTCACATGCATTTTTACATTTCTATATTTATTTGTAATAAAACTTTCGATTTTAAGGTTATAAACTTACTACAGTAGAAACTAGTTTTTACGAATTTCAGGGGACCATTAATATTTATTCGTAAAAAACAACCCCCCCCCCCCCCCACATAAATAGGCACTGAATTTTTAATAGGCAGTATTTTTAATACAAATAGGCTCATACACTGATTAAGTATTCGAATTTTGAAAATATTTAAGAATTGTTGTCTGATGCATATTTTAAGTTATATTATTTAAGTAGTTTGAAAATTAAAAAAACTACTTTATTTAGTTGGTACGTTTTTAGTTGCATACAGATGGTTTTTTAGAGTTTCTAAGGAGCTTTTAATTTGCGAGGACGTCGTATTTTCCAATTTCTCGTCATTGTCATCTTCATGTTCTTCTACACCGACATCTTTGTTAAGACCGCAAATTTCGTTATCGTTTAACATTGGAGAAGTTAAAACATCTGCATCAATATCAACAAACTCCGAGAATTTAGATTGAAAATTCAGCTTATTTTTCAGGATTTCCCACTCTTCAAATACTTCAAATTTGCTATCACCATCTTAGGGTAGGACTGCAAGTTCAGTTTCAGTTTAGTTTGCATTACTATGGCGCCCTCTGTTGGCGACAGCAGAAAGTAGTCCAGTTAATAATCGATCACGACGGCGATAACGTAAGCCAAATGAACAAAATGTAATCGGATGAAAAAATGCGACCAGGCCGCTCACGCAAAATTTTTTTACTTTTTTCGTAAAATTTTTTTTACTACCAATTACAACTTTAACTTCGTAAAACCCGAATTTCGTCGTAAAAACACTTCATAAAACTTAAAAGTTATTATATGGAAATTAACAGGATAGGGGTCAGGATTTCAAAATTACTTCGTAAAATCCAGAATTTTGTAAAATGCGAGTTCGTAAAAACGAGGTTCTACTGTACTTCCAAGTTGCCTTGACAAAGTGGAGGCAGTTGCTTTTGTCGAAGTTGCTTTCTGTGCTGATATTCAGACGAATTTACCGTACATAATATATTAATTACATTGCATATTCAGTGTCCAGTTAATTATACAGTAAATTAATTCACTTTTTATTCGAATTTCTTGTCGCCAACAGCTACCGTAATACGAAACTAACTTCTTCCAAAGATCGCAAATTGCCTCGAACCAAAGCTTATAAAAAATTTACTTGATTTTTCATTAAGAAATCTGATGTTCTGTTTTTTTTGTCAATGTGTGAATGGGAAAGCTATCTCTATTAATGTAAGGCTATAAACTTCCACTGATTTTAATGGGGGAAGTGTCCCAAAATAAATTGAATTTTGGTGAATTTAAACTTTATATAAATTTGAACAAAGACCAGAAACATTCAGTGACATCCATTTTTACATTTATTTGTAATAAAACTTTCAATTTTAGACGTTTTGTCGAATACAGTGAAACCTCTCAGTAGCGGACACCTCTGGGGAAAAACATCTGTCCATTATTAAGAGGTGTCCGCTTTTTAGTGGGAGATACAATGAATCCTCTCAATAGCAGACACCTCTACCGGGAAATTAAAAAGTGTCCGTAATTAAGGGGTGTCTGTTAGGTGAGGTTTCACTGTATCTAGAAAAATACTTGACAAATAGTCCCGACACCTCATATTTCAGAGGACAATTCGTCAAGTATTTTTTTAGATATTTCGACACAACGTCTAAAATCGAAAGTTTCAGATTACTTTTGGCTAGATAGTGTACATTTAATTATGCAGCATATATAATGTCCAGTTCATTACACAATAAATTAATTCACTTTTTATATGAATCATAATATACATTATTGATAATTATACGGTACATACAATAATTTAAATTTCTGGTATGTATTGTCCCCAAAGTATACAAATAAATGTAGAAATGTAAAAATGCATGTAACTGAACTTTCTTGTCTTTGTTCAAAATTATATAAAGTTTAAGTTCACCAATATTCAATTTATTTTTGGGACATTTCCCCCATTAAAATCATTTTGGGTTACAAACAGGCACGATATGGCGAGTCATACCATACCTTTGGAAAGACCTCTTGATGGTTTTTAAATTGAAAAGATGAATCAGATTTTGACGGTTTTTAAATTGTAAAGATCCAGATTATTTAAAAATTGAGTTTTTTTCCCCTGTATATTTTTGTACATTTTATTTCTCACGAGGAGTCAAAAATGGGGTTCGCATTATACAAGAGGATAGCATTTTTGCTGGTTTTTTTGGGCCGAAAAAGTGGAATCGCATCATACAATGGAGAGCATTATAGTAGAGGATTTACGGTAACTGAACAAAAATTTTTAAAATAGAAAAAGATTTTTTAAAAATTATTACTTTTGTTAAATACAAGAAAAAAAGCTCATATCTACTGATGCAATGTTTTAAGATGCTTCTATCAATGCTTGGGTAGCACCAATGTCACTAAACGTTTTCCTTTTGACGGAATTTTCTACACACTTGTTTCCTTCATCAATAGACTTGCGCATTTGCTATGTCACATTTTAAAGTCTTCAACTTCTTGTTCCCACTAGAGACAAATGAAAGAAAGAGACTGGCAGTGCCCTATTCATTTCGTTGAGCGCTACTGGTGCCAGCGGAAGTGTAGCATTCGCCATGTTACGATTGGCAAAAACCTAAGGCAGCATATATTCTCAATGTAATTTCAGCTGTTTTTGTAGATGATTTCTGGAAGTATTAGTAAGCATAACCTGTT
Organism: Rhysida immarginata; assembly: GCA_023313115.1. Lineage (NCBI taxonomy): Eukaryota > Metazoa > Arthropoda > Chilopoda > Scolopendromorpha > Scolopendridae > Rhysida > Rhysida immarginata. Next base: position 871,254 of record JAHWFO010003482.1, read on the forward strand.
TTCTGATTTTTTTAAAAATACTTTATTGCATTAACTAACGATAACGTATACTTTTAATGATTCCAAATAGCTGATTCAATGCCTAACGAATTTTTAAAAGACAAATATTTTAAAATTTTAAATTAAAAGAAAAGGAAGAAATAATTCTCAGTTCAATAAAATAATCAATTTATTAATCCACACATTGTAATAAGCAATTGTTTGTTTCACATCGGCCTCACTAGCTCAGTGGTTGCGTGATCGCCTCTGATGCCCGAGGGCGCGGGTTCGATTCCGGGCAAGGACGACAAGGATTTTTTCAGGAAGAAAATCCTGAGATCACGCACAGACGTTGAAATGACCATAGAAGTTGAAAAGGACGTTAATACCAAATAAAGCAAACCAAACCGATTGATTCACATGCATTGCCTCGGACGATCAGCTGTTTCTTGCCAATCTCAATATGGTGGCGTGAAGGCACCACTAAAGGGGAGGTCACTGCCAGTCTCTTTCATTTGTCTCTGGTTTCCACTCCAGAACGACCGCGACTCGATCTAATGTGGTCACGAAATCGTGGCTCTCGAAGACAGCGTTCGACCAGGTCCACACTGTACATCACAGTCTAGGATTCAGTCATTTTCGATGGCTTGTGGAGAACTGGGTGTGCAGCTTAATCGGCCTGCGCTGATATGGAGTCTTAACGATGAGGAATGAATTGCAAAAACCGAAATATTGTGGACATACACGTGTCACGTTCTAACTATTCATTTGCCCCTTGTGATATCGTAAGTAACTTGTTTCAACAGATGTTTCCAGATAACTTTGTGGCTAACGACTTGCGTTTGTCATCTCGAAAAATTTCTTTCTCGTTTTTACGTCGCAAGCTCTGCCCAGTCAGCTGTGGCTGTGGCATTAGGCTTATTTTGTCGGCAAAGAATTATATTCCTTATATTAGAGAACAACGTCATCGCACAAAACTACCCAAGATGCACTGTAGAGCGATAATGATGGCCTGCTGATGAGTTTAAATATGCAAGTATGTTAAAAATTTATTTTCTATGAGTCGACACGAGAATTACTATAAAAGCTGTCGAAACTCAGAAGATATTTTATATTAAAATCTTTAATATTTGTTCAAATTTATGAATTTATTTTATTGAAAGTTTAAGGCCATAAACGTTTTTGTGAAATTCTAATTTTACCGAGGCCAACAAAGCAACACTCGGCCTAAATATGCAAGCTTATGGATACGTTCTATCTATATTTTTCCGTTAAACACGTATTACAAAATTATTTTCGGTCCGTCCTGCTTTCAAATTTTAATTATTTCAGAAAAAATAATCATGATCCAAACAAAATTTTCAGCAATGGAAACCTGGACGAATTTAGATAGGCAGCAATGTCAAGTATCGGAAAAGCTTTGTTCTTAATGTTAAGAAGCACTCAAATTAATAATACTAAAATTTTATATATAAATACTAAATTTAAAATACAAATGTAATTTAGACATCAAACTTATGTAAAATTTAACACTATCTCCATGCAACGAAATATCTATATAGCGAAATGATTTTGCCGATCCATTGTGTTTTGCTATTTGTACTGAGGTTCTACTGCATTTGTCACTGAAGTGAAGATTCTGGTGGAATTATGGAGAAATATCTATCAATTGATTTATTACGCCATGCAACTGCCGCATTTATGAACCACAGTCTTCAAATTATCAATTCAGGTAAACTGAATATCACAAAATTGTTATTGCTAGGATCTGATGGACCCGATGTCAACAAAATCTTATTTCAAATGGTCGACAAACATGTGAAAGATCGAAGACTTATTGGTCTCATAAACATCGGAACTTGCAACCTTCATATCATTCACAACAGTTTTGGAGAAGGACTGAAAGAAGAACTGAACTGACAAATTGTTGCGGTTTTTGGAAGACATTTTCACGTTTTTGCATCATTTCCCATTCCAGCTTGAAGATTTACGATTGGTCAGGAAGAACTTGGGGAAGAAACAAGAATGTTAGCATTCGGTGGAAATTACTGGTCTTGTTTTCAAGAATTTATTTTCGAATTGGCTTTTGGAGATGTAAAATTGAGAAAAAAAGCGAATTAATATATTGGATATTGTATATGCTGTTTAATCTACTGCACTATACCTGTATATTCAATATTATGCTAGTTTCTAAACTGTGAATTCCTACAGCCAATTTTAAATACAATATATGCAAGATGTTTCACTATAGAGGGAACAATTCTTTAGATCAAAGTTCGTTTGAACTCATTTAGAGTTCACTTTTGGTGACAGAAAAGTGAATGAGAAATTGAGAAAAAAAACCAAATTAACGTACTATTTATTGTATATACTGTATAATTTGATTTTTTTCTCAATTTCCCATTCAGGTTTCTGTCGCCAAAAATTAACTCAAAAGGGGGGGGGGGTGAGTTAAAACAAATTTCGATCTAATGAGCTACCTACCTAGTGTATAATATTGAATATACAGGTACAATACAGTATATTATACATATATACAGTATACAGCACATTGATGCTAGTTTCATTTGAAATCTGTCAGATCGAATTCAGTTTTCCTGCCAACCCTCTCCCACAGTCGTTGTAGTGCTAATTTTTCAGTCTTGTATAATGCAGTCCCACAAATTTAGTTGCTTTTTCAGGTCATCATTTTTTTCATTATAGTAGAATACTTATGGTATCTTGTGTTGCTGCTGAAGCCAATCTACACGGTATTAATGTAGCATAAGAAACATACCCTTACTTCACTCTCCCTCATCACTTTCACTTATCTCATGGGAAAATGTTACTCCGAGTGACTAAACTATACGAAACCCATGACTAAACCAGTCAGTAGATCCATCGACTGAGGCAATTTGTGTGGCAACTGGTTAAAGGCTTATATTGGGTCTTGAAACATTTCTTGATTGAATTTTGGATGAATAGATATTGATAATGAACTGACATATTGCAATGAAAGAACGCGTAAAAAGGCGCTGGTTTCATTTGAAACCTCTCCCCTCTTCGTACTTTTTCTAATATAGCCAATATGGCAGATTGATCATATGGCTAAGGTAAAGAGCCCACCTCCGATTATGCCTGAAATGACTCGAAAAATTTGCTTTTGGCACAGATTTGCACGAAATTGCTAAAATGGCGCTGTGGTGCGCAGAAAGTTGAATTTGGCGCTATCTGTCGCAGCTGTTCCACCACTGCAAATGTGATATTTAATTGAACAGAGATGGCACAACATGAAAAATTACGATGAATTAATTATTAAATCAATGTTCAACACATATTAGCAAAATTTATTTTGCTCAGAATAGCTTTGTAATGATCTTTAAGTGTATGGTCTTCAGGGGGCTAATTTCCATTATCATCATTGTTATGATTACAATGGCCATCTATCCACTGCAGGGTATCTCTTAATTTTGTCATGCACAGAGAAAGTATAGTTAGTTTGAAGGGAAATTAGACAATAAGCCTCCACTTCAGCCATATGCAGATTGAAAGCTATTACAGGGGATTAGAGAGGCCAAGCACAAATATCCATACCACTGAAATTCAAATCCATGGTCTGATGATCATGATGATCACAAAATTCAGCCCTTCAAATATGAACTTTTAATGCAATAAACTATTAAGAGGAAACGTTATGGTTCCTCTTTAAAAGTTGGCTATGCTACTTCAAAGGCCCTACTGATTTGTGAATTTTATTTTACTTACAGAACTTCAAGATGGCAGGTACAAAATTATGGGCCTCTCCCTTCCCCACTTTTTCATATTTAAGAAAAAAAAATTCCATTTTAAATTGTGATATAAAGACTAAATTAGTTTGAGATAGAATCTTAATTCGCTATACAGGTAACAGAGAAAATAGCCATCGGTAAGTACAGAGTTTTCAAGAAAAAATTATAGGTTGGTAAATGACACTTTGAATTTTGATGACTTATTTGAACCTGAGGGTATTCCTTATTAGAAAAGAGAGGTCAGGCCAAAATGATTTTCAAGTGCTAATGATGCATATCAATTTCAAGTTATTGTTTTCCAAAGAACTGTGATTGACTTATTGCACCAATCTGACCATGTCCTCTTTATGAAACTTCTGTACCTTCAAAGGCATGCATTCTAGAGTATCATACTTTATCTACGACTGTCACAGTTTGAGGTATCATTACCTTCAGGTCAAGACATGCAATGCATACATAGGCCCTATAGTATTTTTCATAAAAGAAGACCAACAAAACGAACCAATCAGAATTGGCTGCTTATCGCTTAGTTATTCCGTTTATTGCTCCACGCTCTCGTGCTTCAGAGCTACATGCATTTCAAAAAAATTTTCCTAACAGAGTAGATTAAATATTTGTAAACTCTTTCTAATTTGTTTACTTAAAAATATCACGATGTGGAAGTTTACAAACAATTAAAATTGGCATTAAAACATTCAGAAATAGCTCTCTCTAACGTCAGCAGAAAGTAATGAATCACCAGTACTTGCTTCTGATTGGTTTCCACTCTGGCCCAAACAAAGGTCTTCTTTTATGAAAAATACTATAAGGAACAAGCAATTTGTTACTTGTTGTTACAGAATCTGAACTGGTACTTTCCTTCGGAAGGGTTCAGCTTCCACATTTAGATTGTTAACTACCACTTCTTTCCAACTAGACAGGCACCTCCACTTTTCACAGAGCTAAGCATGCACAAAAACAGCTGAACACAGCATTTCAAGAGCAACTTGAGGCCTTTTCTTTTAACTGTGCACCCACGCACGGGGGTGTGTCTGTGGGCTGGACCTTGAACCTGTTCAACCTCTGTGTGGGAGGGGAGGGGAGGGTGAGACTCGTTAAGGGCGATGGAAAACGAATAAAATAGTCAGTGTGGCTGGAATAACAGAGTTTAATGTTAAATAACAAAATTTTACAAGCCAAAAACTAAATACATGAATATTAATATCATTTAAATAAAACAAATACCAGGGGCCCCTTAAAACATAAAGCACAGAAAAACAGTAGCAGAAGTAAATAATCCATAGAATAATGCGCACACATTCAGGGCTCGGAGTGGTGAAATAGAAATTTAAGGACCCAATTTTGTTTAAATTTCAGGACATTTTTGTGTTTTGAAAGCAATAGAAAACCAGTTTAGAATGAGTGTTAATTAAAAGCATCGTTACTGTTTTTGCTAAGTCAGTCGTTTCGTTACCAATTCTGTTCGATTTTTTTTTTTATTTTGACTTCAGATTCGAATAGAACATCTGAAAGTAAGTAAAAGTTATACATGGGCGTACCCAGGGAGGGGGGAGGGGTTGGCTGAAGCCCCTCCCTGAAATCGACCATCCTTCCAACTAATTCTGTTGCTTGGGGGACCACCCCAGCTAGAACAATAGGGCCAGCCCTCACCCTCCCGGAAATAAATTTCTGGATACGGCCCTGAATAGGCCCATATGTCCGGGAGCATGGCCAGTATGACAGCTAAAGTTAATTATTTTGGCCTGCTCGAAGTGCCAAAATGTTTAATTTTAACCATTTTCCCGAATGGATAGGACACGTGTGCCCATTATAACTTTACTCACTTTTTGATGGTCGGTCCGAATTTGTAGTCAAAATAAAATTCGAAAAAAATGGCACCATCGACTTCACAAAACCAGTAAAGATGTTAAACATGTTTTATGATTGATAAATCATTCTTTATTCACAAGTTTGGAAACAAAATGCACCGATATGGAATGGAAAATCCCTCATCACCCAAAACGAAGAAGTTTAAGGTCACCCAGTCAACATGGAAGGAGATGGTCACCATGTTTTGGGACAGTAAAGGCATCCTACTCGTGGAATTTCTGCTCCTGGTTCAGTCACTGTAGCCACGTATTATAGCCGTGACGAAGTTATGGTCAGCCATTCGTAGGAAACATCCAGTTGCTTTGCGAGATGGAGTTCTTTTGTTGGATGACAGGGCTCGTCCACAATGTCAATATCACAGTGGCTCACATACGGTCCCTAGGTTGGAAACAAATGAAACATCAGCCCTACAGTCAGGATTTGGCACCATTCGACTTTCACTTCTTCGGCCCACCGAAGTATCACCTGGTCACTGATTCCAGGATATGGAGAAGGTCAGTTTGAAGGTTTCCAGCTAGCTATGACACCAATCACAAACCTTCTTTGCTGCTGGCTTTGAAGGACTCATGAAACGCTGGGAGAAATGCCTAAATGTTCATGGATATTACGTTAAAAAATAAACCAAATTTCATCAGGTAACTATTTCAACGATCATTTCCATAACAAATAATGAATGAGAACTGGAACTAATTCTCCAAACATCTGTGTTGCAGAAGTCTTCCTTCCATTTTTTCCAATAATTTCATTTCTATGCCAATTTGCGACATATATTGACTTGCCCTGGTAGTTCGGATTGTTACTATGTTACATAATGTTTAATAAAATGGGGGAAACTTCCTTAACCAGTGATGCCGCTAAGCAAAATTAGCGCCGCGCAGCGCTATGCTGCCCCTTGCCCCGCCACGCTGCACAAACGCAAGACACTGAATCCAATAAACGGCAACAATGTGCGGCTTAAGTGATCATTGTGGAGCTTATCATTGTAGTGTGGGTGATTTAAAGCCCAAACATTTTAATTTAGCTACTAAGTACATTCATTTAAAATATTACCTAACTGCATCAGTTTAGTTGGTAGTCGTGACGAGCTGTTCGTTGCATTCCTCCTTGTGCTTTTTTTTTTTTTAGCCTCCATACTAAAAAGTCGAGCCTATTGTATTCGTGTGCCGTGGTTTCCGGTGGTCTCTTTACTGTCAAAACAAGTAAATACCACTTCGTCCGCGAGAAGAAGTATTCCTCAATAAGCTTTCGCGTTTAAATTAGCATTAATAAAATGTTGAGGGATAATACAGATCAACTGTATAAGGTATAAAGTTTAAAAATTTTAATCCAATCATTATTCGCAATTTTATCCTGCAAAAATAGTGCATAAATTGTTGAAAAATATACTTTAAGATCTATTGAAGACTGTACACCAGATGACATCTTTTTGTGGCATCACAAAGTAAGGAAGAGATTAGCCAAGAACAAATTAGAAAGCCTTAATGTGCCCTAATCGCATACAGATTCCGAAATTAGCATTATGCCTTAAAAACATAAATGTAGATCACTGAAATGCATGTGCTTTTATTAACTTAAAGAATTTAGATGCAGTCAGTGCCCCTTTCAGACATTCAGTGCCCCACTGCCTTCGAGCATGCCATGCTCCCCTTTGTTTCTGTAGCCATCACTGTTACAGCCATTTAAAACTATCTAAAGGCCAAATTAATTTATATTTAAAATCAGAACTAGATTAAATTATCTTAGACATATATGTATTTAATTTAATTGATAATTCAAAAATGCCTGTTTCTTTTTTTTTCAATATAAAAAATGAATGATTATATTAATTATTTAATGATTATTTAAACTTATCTACAGAAATTTGGGAAATATGGGTGCCATTTAGACATGTAAAATTTCCAACAGAAATGTAAATGGAATAACATTCTCATTGGTTAATCAAGCTTTCAAACCTATGGCACTTCTGTTCACAGATGACGTTTATTTACGTAATCCGTGCTTTGTTTGCAAAAGAATTTATTTATGAAACGTTATGGAAATTATCAGGATTTTCAGGATTAAATATATAAATTCAGGACGTTTAAGGACGGGGAAAAAAAATTAAGGATTTTCAGGACAACTCCGATCACTGCATATTAAAATAAGATAAAAAATAAAGCAACACAGTTTTTCTCAACCAGGTGTCTCACCAGCACAAGTGCCCTAAAAAATCTATAATTGCTGTATCTACTGGGCTATGTTCACGTGCAACTAAAATGCAGAACGGCCGCCAAGGCGTCTGGGGACTGGTAGTACTGGGCAGCCTCGAGAACGTGCCGTGCACCCTTTTCCAAGAACACCCCGCAACCCTATGGCTATTAACAATCAGCAGCCTTGGAATTGGGAAGGGGAGGAGTGCGGTAACCCCATAATATGACAAAAATAAGAGTGCCCTGCGCTCCAACAAACAACAGCACGCTGCCCGATCTCAACTTCCCAGCCCGCATGGTCTGATTGGGACCAACCATGCCAGTTGCACACGGGAGCAAATTCAGCACTCTTTACAACAAAATTACGGCCCACTCAAATGCGATGGGCAGGTTCAGTTTCACATACAATTACTCAGAAAAGCAGCTGCTGTTCCCTACATAGACCCTTGGTTGTTATCACCATTAGGCCACGATTGACTTAAATTAAAGTTCAAGTGCGATGGGCACTAAGCTATTGGTCAACCTCCAATGAAAGTCGTTCCAGAGCAAGATCCCATCAAGGTGTTGAAAATGGAGCCGATAGGCCTCCTCTCACTATCAAACAGGCACCGAATCATGTCAGGTGAACGGCAATATCCCTGTTCATTCACAAAACTAAGTTTTCGTCAGCCGGGACGGGGGGGCCCCCCCCCCCGAAGTCAAAGCTCCCCAGGTTTCAACATAAAAAGCAAGAAAAAACCAAATGGAACGTTCTCACCAGTTCACAGCAGGCAAGATGTTTTCTCAACTTACAAGGAAATCCCTCGAACATGTATGTCACAGATTTCCACCAAACTGAAATATGTTACTCATCTGAAGCTATTATAGATGCTTGCAAAATAAGAGTGCGAAATTGTGTTTCTTTCAAAATAAATTGCGAAAATGAAAATATTTCAGCTTACATTGCCATACAAGGACTCCATTGTTAAAGCGGTTAGGCTATGTGGGGTTCCCTTGCTAGTTGGACATACACAATGGAACACTTCACAAATGCCGTCAGGAGCACAAAAGAGCATCGAAGCTTCCAGGTAGCCATCAGCACGTTCTAACGTTCAACGCGTAGCGCTCGTTTTGCGCGCACAAAAAAAAAAACAAAAAAAACCTGCCATTAAGAGACCGTAAACTATGCGTTGCTAATGAAGCCGCAGAACCTTCATAGCTTTACAGCATAAAAATAAGCAGGCAACTTTTTAAAGTTGACACGCAGAACCATCGCCGAGTGCCAACACAGCGATGTTGACAAAATTCACATTCCATCCGAATGCCCACTCCGCATCTCGCTTCACTGCCGAGTGCGCTACAACAACAAAACCGCCACTCTCTTTGCAGCTTTTTCTCAGAAACTCCCTGCTACAACAAAGCCCCTGACAGATGCCCAAGAAGGCATTGTTGCAGCATCAGGAGATCGCTCACACATTTACAAACAAGTCAAATATTTTAGAGCTCTTAACTACACTACTGTTTATAAAAATGGCAACACCCTGATGGAATAGCCCAATCTGCATTAAATTTGGAGCATTTGCATATCATGGGTCAGAAAAGAAACCATTAGATTTTCAGGTCAATACAATGCGTTTTATTGTCACATTAGTATCGGGTGAAACCACCGTGGGATGCAATTACAGCCTCTAAACGTCGTGGCATTGAGTCAAACAAGCTCTGAATAAGGGCCTGGGGAATGTCCTGCCATGCTCTGTCCACACGGGTATACAGTTCATCCACAGTTGCTGCTGCGGGAGTCTGACGAGCCAATCGATGAGCAACCCTGTCTCACACATGTTCGATTGGGGACATGTCTGGTGAACGAGCAGGCCAGGGGAATAAGGGCATCTGATGTGCTGGAAAAAAGGCGAGGACATTTCTGGCCACATGCGGTCGGGCATTGTCCTGTTGGAATACAGCGCCTGGAAGGTTCTGCAGGAAGGGGATGACCTCGGGTTGCACAACTTCCCTGATGTACTGGTCACTGTTCAGATTGCCATGGATTCTGATCAGACGGGAACGGCCATGGTAACTGATTGCACCCCACACCATCACCCCTGGCGTTTGTCCTGAATGACGCTGCAGGATGCATTCTGGAAGGTCGCGCTCGCCACGATGTCTTCTGACTCATATCCTGCAGTCATGGTGCTGCAAGTTAAACCTTGACTCATCCGAAAACGCAACTTGTTGCCATTCAGCTTGCCACTGTTGGTGTTGATGGGCCCATTGCAACCTGAGGCGCCGGTGGTATTGAGTCAAAGGAATCCGCAACAATGGTACTCGTGCTATCAATCCTCTGGAAATCAAACGGCGTCGTACAGTGCTAGCAGACATTGTCCTGCCTACTGTAGCACCCCACTGTTGTGCTAACACTGTGGAAGTGGCTGTACGATCTGCTACACACATGCGATACAGGTGTCTGTCATCTCGCGGTGTCGTCATGCTGGGTCTTCCTGAGCCTGGTCTTCGGTGTGCCCTGTTCTCTTCGCTCCACTGCCTCCATGCACGCATAATTGTCGTTGCATTACGTCCTACACGAGCAGCAATGTCACCATACGACCATCCCGCTTCACGCAGACCAATTATGCGTCCTCTTTCAAAGTCTGTCAGCTGTTGATATGGTACCCTTCGTCGTCGTCGAGGCATGGTGTTCTTTCAAGCAATTACTCTGAAAATCTAATCATATATACTCTGACCCATTGTATGCAAATATTGCAAATTGCATATGGATTAGACCATTCCATCAGGGTGTTGCGATTTTTATAAACAGTAGTGTAGCAACAATCTTAAATAGTATCAAAACAAAACGAGACAGGCAACAGATAAATATTCGTTGTAAAAACAGACATCACCTTACAGCGAATAACCAACTAATGGAAGAACTAAGTATTTATACAGCAAGCACCCCATACTAAATGACAACACACCAGGTACACATAACAGAACCCCCCCCCTCCCCCACACTTCAGACACACTGACTTAGTCACATAACACATCATTCAGAAGCTATTTAAATTCTAAATTTCATTTCATTTTGCTATAATCAGTTCATTTTTCTTCCTCTTGCTTAGAACTGTTTCAACCTCCTTGCTGTACACCTTCCACTTGTAACATGAATAAATGTATTGCATTGTCAGGATTGATTTTGCTGTAATAAAATCAATATGGCTAAAGATGCCTTGTTTCTTTCTACCTATTAAATATCACATAATACTACTACACTGAGTAGCAATTTATTATGACCACCTCCTCAGTTCTTCATTGGGCAACCTTTTGCCTTTGATACTGCATCAATTCTTCTCGGCACAAGATGTTGATAGGTGGTTTGTGGAATCTGAGACCATGCTTGATGAATAGCATTTTTCAGTTATGTGAGATTTGATGGTTGTGGATTAAACTCTCTCCTGATGGTGTTTTCAGGGATTGAGTCCTGACCTAATCTAACCTAAGCAAAGTAAACTCCCCATCCTGTCCTAAAACCAAACCTGTAGATTATGAGCATTATGGCAGGGCACCAGTACCTTGTTGAGTATAGCCATCTCCAGTGGAAGAATAAACCAACATGATAGGATGAACCTGTCGGCAACAATTTTTAGATATGATGAGCGATTCAAATGTTGATCAACACGATTTAAAGTGCCCAAAGAATGCCAGGAAAACATCGCTTCCATAAGATGGCATCCAAATGCTTGAGACTTGTAGTTAAGCATTTGGGTTCCATGCTTTCGTGCTTTTTCTGCCAAATTCTCATTACTGAAAACAATTCATCAGACTGAAAAAGCACGATTCACAGACACATTATTTGTTTCCAATTATTGACCCTCTAATCCTTGGGCTCCTGTGAGAATTGGAGACTTTTCTGTTTTTACTTGCAGATGGCAAAGGTGTTCAAAACTAGCCTTCAGCTTCCATATCCCATATGTTGTTGTGTATGACGAACAGTGTGTTTAGAGATTATTTGAGAGGATCCTTAAAATGCACTTAATTTGCTACACTGATGCCCTTATGTTGTGCTTTACAATTCTGGACAATCAGTTCTGCCCAAGCATTCACATTTAACTACAGCTGCTCTCAAACATTTCACAAATGTGACTGATACTATCTCCATGGCTCCAAGCTCCTACAATCATCCCACGTTAACAGTCTGTCAAATCACGTTTATCCATATCTTCACAAACAAATCACTTACTACCGTCATAAGCACTAAGCTTTTCTTTTTTTACAACAGTTGATACCTCTAGCAACAACAGTGTGATGCCTAGCTAATTTACTTAAAAAATGGTAGCCATAATAAATTGGCCATTAAGCATTTTTACTTATGTTAAAATTAATTTTCTTTCAAGATGTTTTAATTATGCTTCAATATGCTTAAAACAATTAAGGAATTCATAAATAAAAATAATTCATTTTACCAAAAACATCTGCAAATGGATCAGAACCAAAAAATTCTCTAAACACTTCTTCTGGATCTCTGAATGAAAATGTAAATGTAGGGAACGGGAAATCTCGCATATCAAACTCTTCTTGAGACCTTCGCCGCCCATTTCTGCCTATAAGTCCTTCTTTACCATACTGATCATAAACTCTTCGTTTCTTTTCTGCAACAATGCAAAAAAAAAATAATAAATAAATTAAGCTAGTAATTAACGTATATTTTAATTAAACCTAAGAACTCAAAAATAATACCATCAGAAAGGACTTCATAGGCTTCAGAAATCTCTTTGAATTTCTTTTCAGCTTCTTCTTTGCGTTCGGGGTTTTTGTCTGGATGCCATCGTAATGCTAATTTGCGGTATCTATATGTAAACAAAATTTACATATATAGATTTATGGAATTACATTTGGCAAAAGGCATTATATATAGATTTTATTGGAACATTAATAGAATTGAAATCATTTTATTTATTTACACACACACCCACACACACATTTATTTATTTATTAGCAGAAACACAAACTGTGTTGCCCGAGATACAACAGCTTTAAGTAAACAGAACGTCAAGAAATTAATAACTCAAATTGGTTTTCAGTAATTCTACAATTTCCTGCTGTAGATGAATTCCTGTTGTTCATATCTTTCCAATGCATGGATAAGTTTTTGTCTCCAGGGTTCGTACACTTGATAAAAAATAAAATTTTATGACTTTTCCAAAACTTTTCAAGACAATTCAATACATTTTCCAAGACCATAATCTTTTATATTTTTAAGAATAATATATTCATATCTTTTATAAATAATTATTAAGAAAACATTAAATCTGTTCAAAAACCCTTTTTCCAAAATTTTTCCAAAACTTAAGTCAGAAACCATTGATTTTCCGAAATTTCCAGTCCTGGAATTTTTTTTTGATTTTCCAGGTTTTTCTATGACCCGTACGAACCCTGCATTCATTTCTTCAGTGGCAGTTCGATAGATATGAATTTACATGTATCCTACAAACAATTATTATAGAGCATAATACAATATCCTTGTTGATTTGTGCTTTGTTATCGGTTATACTGTCAACTGTCTATCGCCTTACCACTTTTTCCCACTTAATCTGCTGACTCTCCATTATCTCTAGTTCAGAGCTCGACAAATCCTATATTTTGGTAGCCAATTGCTACCAGGAATTCCATTTTGGCTACAACTTTCAAACAGGTGGTAGCGACTTGGCTACTGGCCAATGCGGCAGCCGATTGGAAGGCCTAATCACAATACTGTATCGTAACCACCTGAAATTTGTAGTGAAATTAGCTCTTACATAAAATTTTACATTAGAAAGGCTTGCCCAATCGCCACTTATTGCTAGCCTCCAAGCCCTGCCTCAGTGAGAATTGGGCAGGCCTTTCTTATCGGTGGCCTTCTTTCCTGTATTTACTGTTCGTGATTACTCTGTCGGTACATATTGTTATGCTAGATTTTCGTTCCTCGTTGATGAAATATTTGTTATGTATAGTCAGGCACGGCTTGTAGCATCTGTGAAATGTGCGACGAATAAACAAAAGTCGTCCAGTTCGTTAGTCTTATCGGTGGAAGGCATTTCAATTGGCCGCATGGCTTATGTCTTGTGCCCTGATTCGAATCCCATGTGCGTTTTTTTACCTCTGAATTTTTATTATCTTCTTTTTTCAATAAATAAGGTATGTTTTATATTCGACTTTTATTTTTTTAATACTTAGTTTGAAAATTCATCCAATGACATTGAATTGCTTTATATAAAAAAATAATAAATAATGCTTAATTCAAGAAAATGCATAAGTGCCCCTGCACTTATAAGTGCTATTGGCAACCACCACATGGCTACCTATGGGGGATGTGAAGTGCAAGGCAATCCAATCAAACATCAACGTTAAGTTTCGATGTTTAAAAAATCTCATCAGTACATAGCCAGTATGTGACAACTGCGTATATATTTCTACCAAGATGTACAAACAGTAAGCTGCTTTCAATAAAATTGCCATATTTATTCATTTCTAAGATTCAATTTTTGGCTATTTTAATATTCCTAAAAATCAGGTGTGGTCATGGTTTTCTCTAAGCTGTGCAAGTCTGAGTGTGTGTAGGGGAGGGGGCTATTTATTTCCCACGCACTTATGAACAATTTCCCATTTAAAAAATTATCAAAAAACGGCCTTTGTTTTGTTTATATTCTTTATTGCGCACGATTAATTTTGGAACACATTTGAATGTGATAACTGATGAAACACTTTCAGAATATGATAGTGACAGTGAGAGCAATTAAGATTTAGTTTAAATTAGTATTTAAAATTTTTAGTGAATTGATTCTTCACTCTTTGCTACTTGCTATTTTTAAATTTTTTAAGCTTCGTAAATAAATCTTTTACTTAAGAATTAAGATTGAATTTATGAATATACAGGGTGATTCAGTCAATTACGTTACGATTCTAATGGTTTAATACTCCAGTACTAATAAACATACGAATGTCATATAGATCTTATACTAGAAATTACACGTTGGAATTTCACACCTCATGAACAAAATGCTCAATGTGTGCTCCAATCACCTTCTCCTTAAGGAACCCCCCCCCCCCCCAAAGAAAGAAGTCACAGGGGGTAAGGTCAGGACGGATCGGTGGCCAGCTGAATCTGTCGTTGAAGAGGTTTGGGAAACAGTTGGAGATGACCTTGTTGTTGAATTGATGGGTCAATTTTGTGGGGGTTCCTTCAGGAAATGTTGTTCAGCATACGACCCCGCACCATGGAAGAGGTCTGTCAGGCAATCATCGAATCTTGTACACTGGTTGACAATGAGATGCGGGGCGGAGTGCTGCAAAACTTCATCCTCACGCTTCGTTGTGTTGTACAGATGAATGGAGTACACATCGAGTATGTTGCTCATGAGGTGTGAAATTCCAATGTGTAATGTGTAGTATAAGTTCTCTATGGCATTCGTATGTTTTAGTTCCTCAGTAAGAAACCATTAGAATCGTACGTAATTGACTGAGTCACCCTGTACATTATACCGACACACAAATATGTTTCGGTTGGCTACCATGAAAGTTACAGTGGTAGCCAACTGTCTATTCAAATTTTTGGAATTTGTCGAGCCCTGCTAGTTACAGCTCATTTTTAAAGATTTGCAAGAAATGGTTAATTTCTAATCTCTGTTAGTTTTAAGAAAAGCCCTAACAAGCAGGAATTCTACAGGGTGATTCAGTCAATTTCTGACCATTTCACTCGAATGACGTGAGTTAGGGATAAACAATTAAAAGAATACGAGCGCCATATTGAATTTCTAAATAGTTGGAGTTTGTATTATTGCAACGGCGCTGCATGAAAATCGTATTGTTAAAAAATGGCGCCCGCTTTATCAACAGAGCAGAAACGCAAGATTGTCTAACGGTATTTCGAGACAAAATCGCATGTAACCGTGCAAAGAAAGTTCTGGAAGGAGTATAAGTGTCAAGACGCACCAGGCAGGCAAGCAATCATGGATTTTGTCAAGCAATTTCATGCACTGGACGTGTTAAAGGCAAGAAAAAAGGCGGGAGCGAAGCTCGTGTTCGAAGGACCGAAGTTGTTGAAAAAGTTCGCACAAGGTTGGTAGATTCCCCTACCAAAAAATCTGTTCGTCGCCTCTCCATTGAAGAAGGGCTGTCGTATACCACGACGTGGCGAATTTTGAGAAAGGATTTACACCTGTTCCCATATAAGATCCATGTTTATCAGGAGTTAACAGACACTGGAAGACAGAAGCGACGACAATTTGCGATGGCGTTTGGAGCAGAAATGGAAGCCAATCAGGACATTGTGGACAACCCGTGGGTATCAGATGAGGCCTTCTTCCATCTGTCAAGTGACGTTAATAAACACAACGTTCGTTTTTGGGGTTCCCAGCACCCTGATGAGATCCATAAGTCACCTCTTCATCCACGAAAGGTTATGGCTTGGTGCGCGATTTCAAAAAGAGGCATCATTTGTCCGTTCTTTTTTGAGGGAACCATAACGTCACAGGCTTACCTTAACATGTTGGAAACCTTCTTCATCCCCGAGCTGCGAAGGAGGCATATACCGTATCGACATCAATGGTTTCAACAGGATGGGGCTAGGCCTCACACCACTAATGAAGTGCTAGACTTTCTCAATCAGAAATTCAGAAATCGTTTCAATTCAAACAGGGGGTGGCTTTCTTTGGCCCCCTACGAGTCCTGATCTAAACCCATGTGGTTTTTATCTCTGGGAGTTCCTTAAAGACTGTGTTCACTACAGCACCCAGAACACTAGACCAGCTGTGACAAAGCATCGTCGACTGCTGCACCCTTGTGGATGCAGAAATCCTGAATAGAGTTATGAACAACTTCACCATTCGGCTGCGAGCAGTTCAAAACATTCTTGGTGGCCACATTGAGCATATCATCAAGACTTTTCCACGGGAATAAAAACTCCGAACGGCCTAAAATATCATACTGAAATGCTAAGTTTGTAAACATTAATGGGTCAATAAATCATAGTACTGAAATGGTCAGAAATTGACTGAATCACCCTGTATGTGGTAAAAGAATATTGTAAGTGATGTGTAAAGGTTAAGAAAGTGGAATAAAAATACATCACATAAAAACAAACGTGGCCTTTCGGTCATTTTATTCAAGAATCTTCATCAGGTATAAACTTTTTTGAAAAAAATCATTAAGGGTTTAAAGAATATAAATTTAAATAGTTAAAACATTGTTATAGTCATAGTATTGTCAAGAAACATTGTTACATCATCTGATTTTTTCATCTGTAAATTGAAATATCATTTATATAAAATCAGTGACGGTGGAAGTTATCACATCAAAGAAAAAATCTAACATGGGTTATTTCCCGATTATACAATCGGGTGGGTTCGCTTCTAGTTTAAAATATTGTTACAATCATAGTATGGTCAAAACATTGTTATTAATATAGATAATTAATTAAGGATATTTTTACAAAATAAGAGGCAACATTATTCGCTAGATGCAGCTATCGCCTCGCCACCTTGCGACACGAATGAGAACTAATCAAACTGGGTACGGAATTTGACTCTCACGTGCACGATCTCTCTTTCATACGTATTTCTCCTAAATAGCTTAAAATAACGGAAAGTGATACATTTCGAGCCATTTCAGGCAATGTTAATCACTAAGTATTGCATGTAACTACCCAGTTTGACCAGCCATTTTGGCTCGACAGTGGCACCATCTATAGGAGCTGAATCTAGCGAATATCTAAAGAGGAATAAGAGGAATTCTATGTTTTGTTACGAACTCAATTTTGTTTTATAATTTTCAGAGATGGGATGGATTCTTAATGAATCTAATTATATTGCACACTTGGTGGTTGGTCATGAGATACCCATTATTTTTTCGATTTATTATCTTCTTGCTTTGAAGATCAAGTGTGCAAAAACACAATAAAACTATAGATTTGCATAAAATAGAAACAAACTCACAAACCCTCTCCCTTATATATACTGTATGTAGCTCATAAACCCAGCGTCACCCAGGATTTTATTTAATCTCTAGTTGACCTGCCTGAGAACAAAATGATATCCACCTTCACCACCGGGAAACATCACTGGATACTTTAGACCTGTGATGGGCAAACTTTTTTATTAAAGATTTTTATCCTTTTCTAAGATTTTTAATATAAAGTGCACTGTTTCCCTCAAAATAATTTCAAATTATCCTATTTCTGGTCTCTCATGCGCATATTTCTAAATCTTGCGGGCCGCATGGAATCCGGTAGTGAGCCGAAAAGAAACCGGAAGCAGCCCGTGGGCCGTAGTTTGCCCATCACTGCTTTAGACCCATCTTTCCTTCGAAGTTTCCCTTGCCCTTGAAGTAGACCCTCTTATACACCTCCTGCTCTAGAAACATTCCCATTGTAGGATAGACACTGCCTTTTCTATGTCCCGTCATTGCATCATTTTACGCTCATTATTAATAATTCTTGGAATGAACATTCAATTATCGCATCATCACCACCTTGGTTTCCAAAACATCCACATTCACACATTTCAAATGGTATCGGGGATTTTTAAGGAAATGTTCGGGTCTGCTGTGCTACCAAATAAGCTAGGTGATATCCCTGGCCTTGCTCGGACTCTTTTTTGATTAAATTTTGCAATATCTGAAGGTGAATATACAGTAAAAATTATCACACAAAAATCCTTAGAATTAATACTGTAAAAATTCATAATGAAACTTCGAGAGAAAAAAAATTTTAATTCTCCCAATGAATGGACCTCTCCATGTATGGCACAGCTAACTAAATAATTCCATAACCACATAATTTTACTTTAGATGTTAACTTTCGATGATTCAAATCTCCTCTTAGGTGGCAGTCCATGTACATGATCATTTCTGACTGTGTTCTGCAATCCCAACAATCTGAATCAGCTTATTCACTACTTGGTAATCTGTAGTTGCAATTCCCATTCTGCTCTCAATTTCTTGAAGCAAAACTTGGCCATTCATCACTGTGCGCTCTAGCAGTCACTGTTTCTTCTGTTGATACACTTGCATCATCGAGGGACGCCTGAAAACTTCGATGACTACTTGATCACTAACGACTTGCTCAGTTTCTCAAGAGTTACCAGACTATTGGTTATTTCCAGTTAGTGGTCATTTTTAAAGATTTTCAAGAAAATGTTAAGTTCTGAGAACTATCAATTCTAAGATAAACACGAAGAACAGGAATTCTATATGTTGTTACAAACCGAACCTTATTTAAACAGCCTTGCATTGTTGGTCATGAAATATATATTGTTGGTCTGCGCCTAACGTTTGTGAATTGCTTGGCGATGCCACTGTTGACACCTGTTGGTGCACAAGCTTTGCCTTGCATTATTGGTCATGAGATACCTCTTAATAATATTCCCTGCCATCATCATGAATATTGATTTATCATAGATAATTATTATTTTTTCGAAAATCTGAAGTAGACAGTAACCTTCCTGATGCTTTGAAGATCAAGTGTGCAAAATTTCATCAAGATCTGAATAAAACTGTAGATTTGTATAAGAAACAACCCCACCCACAAACTTTCTCCTTCATATATATAGATTTTTTATGTTAGGAACAACTTTTTATGTCATAACTTTTTTATGTTATGTTTATATATATAGAAACAACCCCACTCACAAACTTTCTCCTTCATAGATAAGATGTTAGGTCCCCAGCCAGAGGAACCAAAAAAAAGAACAGATACTCATCAGACAAAAAGACCATTAAACACAAATTACAATGAATTACCGTAAATCCTCTACTATAATGCGAATAATTTTGGTCTAAAAAAGCACCTTAATTTGCTGGATCGTATTATACAAAAGGATAAATATCAACCCTGCAACGACGACTGCGACCGGAGGTGGTTTTGTCCAGAGGGGATTTTGTCCTGATGAAATTATAGTGTAATCTACATTAATGGGGAAGAATGTCTTACATTTCTCAAGCAAAACACCAGATGGCGAATTGTACTACCCATCCTAAAGCAGCCATTTTTAATGTTAACCTACGGGGAAAACGGCGGTTTTAATTGAATTTTTTTAAGTACGAGGGGAAACAATTCGGTTTTCAAAGATTTATTAAAATTTAATAATAAATGAAAATTGTTAAAAAAAAAAGTTGTTTTAAGTGCCAGATGGATTTTCTTATGAAAATTCGCATATAAAATACCGCTTTTTTTTAAACATCATTTTGCTGAGCTACATAATTTACTAATTCCATAAAAATGTTTAGCTTGGCATTTTTTAATTTGAGAAAGCAATAGCTGTTGCAAGTTGTTAAATTTTCACTTCTGGTAAAATTTTTATTACAAATTTATTTTAAAAATTCATTTTAATTAAAAATAAGAACTTGTGAAAAAGTGATAGATATCAATAAAGATAGTGAGACATTTAATATTTTTAACATCACCATTTTTATTAATTCAGAGCAAAAAATTGTAGTTTCTCCCATAGGTTAACATTAAAAATTGCTGCCTTGGGGTGGATAGTACAATCTGCCATCTGGTGTCTTCTGATGTCTAAATTCTTCCCCATTATATTGTATATACAGTGCCCAGTTCATTATACAATAATTTAATTCACTTTTTATTCGAATTTCTCGTCGCCAACATCTAATACGAAAACAACTTCTTCCAAACCACAAAGATTGATACTTCCAAATAGGCCTACTTCCAAACTGCCTCGAACCAAAGTCTACAAGAAAGCTTATACAGTGAAGTTATGAAAAACGTTAAACTGAATAAAGATTACTTGTTTTTTTATTAAGAAAATTGATGTTCTGTTGGGTTTTTTTGTCGATGTGCGAGTGGGAAAGCTTTCCCTATCAATGTAGGGCTATAAACTTCCAAACTGCCTGACGAAGTGGAGGCAGTTGCTTTTGTTGAAGTTACTTTCTGTGCTGATGATATTCACACGAATTTACCATGTATTATACATTAATTACATTGCATATTCAGTGTCCAGTTCATTATACAGTAAATTAATTCACTTTTTATTCGAATTTCTCGTTGCCACCGGTAATATGAAACTACCGAACTTCTTCCTTTACATACCTGGAGTTCATCGAGCATCATCATGATATTTGAAATGAAAAAATGAGGGTCCAAAGAGATGCGGTAGAAACGAGGGTTCTACCGCATCTCTTTGGACCCTCGTTTTTTCATTTCTTCCTTTACAAATGCTAATTTCGATACATGAAAAATTTTTGGATCTTGACCCCATTTCATAATGATCCATTTTTTTCTGCACTTCTGCCCAAAATCAGTATGCAGTATTATTACAGTACTGTATCCTACCTTCTCCTTTGTAAGCCAAAGCCTTTAATGAATTTGGCATGTTATTAAGTATCTCTTCATTTTTGTAACCTTATTTTATAAAGGGCAAAAAAGGATTTAAAGCTTTTATTTTGCAGTACTTCTTGAAACAGATCTTATATTGGTACGTAAATCACGCATCATATTTTGTTAAGAACGTAATATACATCTAATAAATTTGATGTTATGGAACAAATTTAACTTTTGTTCTGAATTCAGCAATCAAATTCAAAATTACACATCTTCATGCAGTAATTTTTTCTTATTTGCATGTTGCCCACAGTAATTTGTGCATCAATATCGTTTAATTTCAGACAGTCAAATGATGTTAAATAAAATTTATTCCAGGACTTTTATTTTGAAAATAAGCAAAACTATATACTTTTAACTTAAAATCAAACAATATTTTATGAAAATTTCACTTAAAAAAAAATTATTTTGGTACACGACGCAAGAAAATTCAGTTTTAATTCAACTACAGTAATAAAATAAGGAACAACCTATATGAATGTTGAATGTCTAAAAAGATATTCAATGCATTTAAATGTCAATACAAATATTCAAAAAATCTACACTTTCATCCTTTATCCCAACAAGAAAAAAAACTCAATCCAATAATTTGTTCATGACTCTAAACCATTTCGTTAAATAAAGATTTAATCTTCCTATGTGACTATACATTCCCTAGATAATGCTGAATTCTGTGACCATTAATAATACTGTATTGATGCCTCCAAATGGCCAATGAAACATAAAACAAAAGATTTTGGCAATATGCCTCTTGCTAAGCATCTGTTTGGCAGCATGCCATACATAATTTTTTTCTCCAGAACCAATGTTCATTAGAAACTTCTGTCCTTAGAAAAATAATATCTTACAGAAAAATCAGAACTCAATGCCCACCAGAGAATACTGCAATAATCAAAGTTTGTGGAAATATCCAAGAACATCTTGCAATTTCTGATTGTGTGTAGACAATCACATCAATTCCATAATCAAATGCATTAATTATAGACTGCCTGATTTATATTAATCTATTAAAAATAAATTTGATACTAAGAGAGTCAACAAGTTCAATTAGATTAAAGCTACAAGTCACGAACGTGACATAATCAATTACACCTAAATATGTAGTTATAAATTCTCTTCACTGATTTAATTTAAATTCTTTTTTAAATTATTTACATACAATAAATATGATAAAATTAAAATTTATGATCAATCCACTTGTCAAAACAATCACATTGTTCATTTGTAGCATTAGAAGATTCACAAGGTAAGAATTAAAGCATGAACAATTGGAACCACAAGTTTGGAAGATAATAAATTTTAAGGCTGGATAGAGCAAAGCTTTCTCTTGGAGTAATAATATAATTTTAACAAGTTACAAAAAAACACCCTGTATGCACTGCAATTTCATTGAGTACCATAATTTTCGGTGTATATAAGTATAATATGGAGAGAGGGGTGAGAGAAAAAAAAACCAAAAAAACTTAACCGCGTATTGTAAAAAGATTGCATATAATATTCTGTTTTCAGTTCATAAAGCCAGAGATACCAGGTTTTCTTAGCAGCTTTTCAAGATGGCCACCAAGCTGAGATGACTGTCAAACAGTGGTTTAGTGACTGTTATTTTGCGTGAACTCTTTAATAATAAAGTTCAAAACGTAAGGCAAATTACTTAGCCATTAACTAAAGCTGACAGTAATAAATGCATGTGTGACGAAATAATATGGGTCACTACAGTCGCCTTTTTTGTCACATTACGATTAATTTGGTATCCCCCCCCCCACCCCCACTTTAAATCAATTTATATAACTCCTTTTGTCCCCTGACTTCCTCATTTGTTAACGCATTACGGTTGCTATATTTCAACACTGCTGCCTATCACAGTTATTTTAAACTTTGCTGTAATTCCATATATTATCTTAAAATTTTTAACCAATTTGCTTCTCGTTTGTTTTTTTTTTTTTTTTCCTTTTGCTGCTTGTTTGAGAGCAAATGGGGGAGGGAGTTACTTCTGTTGAGAGTCTGTTGGAGGGGCAAAGCAAGCGGGGAGGACGAAAATCTTTGGGATTATTTGCGACTGGGTCAGTGTGTGTTTGTTGTTTTTGTATTTGTTTTGTTGATTTTTTTTAAAAGTCATTTTGGAGGCTCTTTGCTCTTGTTTATAGTGGTTTGTGTTGTTTTGCTATTGTAGTTTAATTGTGTGGAAACGCTATTGAGGGAGGCGGTGTGTCATGTGAGGTTCGTCGGAATGCTTCGTGGTGAACGAATGATGTTCATTTGTTTGAAGTGTTGTGTAATTTTATTCAATAGTAATCGTTGTAACGTTAATAAACGGGGAAGTTCCAATAATTGCGCGAGATGCAGATAGTACCTACGTGCTGTTGTTGCAGCTTTTCAGAAAAATCAGTTTTTAATAATGAGAAGCAATGAATGTCGGCTTTGTTAGATGAGAGCGCTTGAGCATGTTCGGCAGAAAAGCCACCCGGTTGCTAAAATTTGCGTCTGATTGAAAAATGGAAAATAAAAACAAATCCGGTAGAACCAGTGACAAATTAGGTATGGCTAGCTAATGTAGACAAAAACAGAAAAACTCATTAGAAACCTTTTACTTTACCCACTCGATAAAAGGCAGGGGATGAGATTTTTTTCACCGGTTTTTTTGCTAAACCCACATTTTACATGATGCTCTACAACTTTTTAAATAACACATGGGGTCTAACCCCTACCCCTACAAAATTAAAATTTTCAAAATTTACCCCTTCATCCCCAGGGACGCGAAAGTTTTTATTCTGAATTAGGGGACATTAAAACCAAATAATCAATATTCATTTTCCCCCAATCTGTTCCCCTTGAGTCGTTATTTGGACCTAAAGACGGGACACCAATTTTGAAACACCCTGTATAATACCTATTATTACAAATCCCAAACAATCACACACATTTGTATATACTAACAACACCACAAAACTACGTTATAACAGGATAAATAATTATCAATCTAGGTGCATTTCAATAATCGGAATCAAGTGTTGGTCCTTGTTACCTTTCGAAATTCGCTCTTTACCTATTTTTCCTGCTTTCCGCAAAGTGTTAAAAAATTTCATTCTCTCTGAGAAATTATGTCAATTTACAATAAATTTTGGTGAGCTGTTTAATCAACTATCCTAATACCTCTATAATTATTCAAAAAGAACCTATCTTTGTTCTATTCCTTAAGATATATTTTTCATACATCATTTGTTTTTTTAGTGACCTCTTTTAATTTGTCTGATTATTAATTACATTAGTTATATTTATTTGTTCATTGTTTTTTATTATATATGACCAGGTGTAGCCGTTATCATGTCAATCTTGTCAATTAATCTAATTTTTTTTTATTTTATCTAATTTTATGTATGTTGAAACTGTTTTTAGCATTTAAGTATTTTTATTTGTCTATTTTTTCTGTATTTTAACTAATTACTAACTGTATTTTTTCATTGTTCTGTGTCGTGCCCTCAGAGACCTAACTAGTCGGTCTTGGACCATACTGGCTCTGTTGGGCACTGCTGTATTATTTTTTTTTAAATATAAATAAATAAATAAATAATTGAAAATAAAACAAACTGGGCATAAACACACAATACTTACAATCCAAACTATAACGGAAGCACCTCCCCCACTATACTCACATATACACTGACTTACAGTTACAGTTGAGTCTCACTTCAGTCTTCAAACCGATTCTATACTCCGACCAACCCCAAGTTGGCCTAACTCCTATTGGCTGAAGCCGAACAATGCATTCCAAAGAAAGGAATGAATGTGAAATATGCCGACGTCATTTGTTGGAGTAATTTTTTTTTTTTGGCTTAAAAACGACTTAAAAGACAAAAAATTATATGGAAATAAAAACTGAAAAAAACGAGCCAGAATAAAACTCATAAAAACTTGAATTTAGTCTGTCCTGGATATTTAACCGGAATTTGGCCAAGATGGCTGAATCTATGGCTGAAATTAAAGCAGTTTGAATGTGACAAACACAGCTCCTGTGAAGATGGCTAAACTATGGCTGATATCGGTTTGAGCAAAACGAACACAGGCTCTTTTCATGCCAACAATACATTTTCCACAAGACAAAAATAAATTTTAGTTTTATTTCAACAGTGCATATAATCACATTATTAAGTGTTAATGCTATTTAGCTTGATTCTCACCTGAATTAAGTTCCAAGTATCATCTGAAATCCAAGCATAATTCGGTGCTTGAGTGATTCAATTAAAATTCATCATATTTAATAATTTGCTATAATGCTATCATAGCCCAAATTTATTTAGATAATTTCTGAATTTATATCCATTAAATTAAGTTAATAAGTAGTTATTTCCTTTCTTCTTTTAACCCCTTTCTATTATTTATTCTCTAGTGTATCTATATCACTTTTTTTAATAAATCTTATTCAATTAATGGAAAGTGCGTATCATTTGTCAGATTCATTTGATAAACTTTGAAAGAATCAAGGTACAGAGTAAGCAAAGAGATTGGAGAATGGAATTACAGAAGTGTGAACCAATAACAGAAAATACTAGAGGGACATCCAATGAATAAAATGATAAAAGAGAAAAGCAAACAAATCGCGGACCGAAAAGAAAACATATCCGGTTGTCACAAGACAAGAGGATTCACAAAAGAGAATGAGAGTAAAATTATATAAAATATATCCGAAAAAGTCCAGAAAAAGTCAGTTTGGCAATTGAGGAGGAGGCTAGGGGTTGTTGCATTTGTGTAAAATGGACATCACTTCGTCTTGGGTTTTCAAAGCATGTCCGGATATGGCAAGATGTTGGAAACTCTGTTGTCCCTCTGTTATACTGTAAGGTTACTACCAATTTCGTTGATAGAAACAAGTGTTATGAACCCTTCTCTCATTGATGAAACTTAAAGTTAACTTCCTACTACTGATTATTTCATGAAAAACATTAATGATTTGCGTATTCCCCATTATATTGTTGAGCGTGCTTTGCCAACTTATCGCTTACTTCCTCGTGTAGTTTTCACATTATTATACAGCGTTTCTGCTAAAATAATAATATACATTGATATATTAATAACAGGGTTCATTCTGAACTTAAAAAAGGGCAGGGTTTCAAAAAAGAACTTTTTCTATTAAAAATGCAGTTCTTTTTGAAGTTCCTTAACCCTTTACAAAATTTTTAGATTTTTTTCTTTGCGGGTGCATTTTCGGGTATCAGGGCACGTGATCAGGATCAAAGGGGAAC
Source organism: Rhysida immarginata (assembly GCA_023313115.1). Taxonomy (NCBI): domain Eukaryota; kingdom Metazoa; phylum Arthropoda; class Chilopoda; order Scolopendromorpha; family Scolopendridae; genus Rhysida; species Rhysida immarginata. Next base: position 897,634 of record JAHWFO010003482.1, read on the forward strand.
AGGGTGGAAATTTTTCGTGAAAAGGGCAAACAGGGTGGCGTGCCCCGTAAACCCCGCCTAAAATGAACCCTGTAATATTATACAAAAACTTTCCTAATAAAGGGTCAAAATCAGATTTCAATTAAAACAGTTTGACATCACTCATTATTCCTACCTATCCATGTTGCTAAGAAACAATAATGGCAAAGTCCGTGATTCGAACTTGACTTCTTGCCTGGAGCGATTAATCTCACTGATTTAATATAATGCAAGGAAGCCGAACATCGTTCACCTAAGTGTAAACGCTTTTGGAATGAACTGCACCTGATATTACAGACTAACTAAGTCTGACGCCTTAGCTGTAACTTGCTGGTATCAGGTGCGTGACGGCGCTACTAGAGGCGAAGAAATCACGTGCAACATGGCCACTGCATGGACATGTGGTTGAAGCAGCGCGCCATCAAGTTTCTGACAGCGGAAGGTGTTTTCCATATCGACACCCACCGTCGAATGAGCACTGTTGACAATAGCACAGTGGGAAGATGAATGTGGACTGTACAGACAAACAACCAGATGTCTGCAGGCGGTTCACAGGACGTGGCCTGAGTTGATGAGGTGATTGGTGGCGATAGTCGAATTAACCAAAGGATGATTGCATTATCACTTAGAACTGAATCACATCGTCAATGACAACCTGGGTTTCAGGAAAGTGTGCCTCGTCAACTGACAGACACGATGAAATAGACCAGCTTGGACATGTGTCAGCAACTTCGGACATGGTTCGAAGCAGAGGGAGATGTGTTTCTTCATACCATCGTCACCGGGGATGAGTCTTGGGCACATTTTTATGAGTTTGAAACTAAACGCCAGTCCATGGAGTACACTTCCCCCCCATCCCAAGAATTCAAAACCCAGGAATCAGCTGGTAAAGTTATGGTCACCAATTTTAGGGACATTTCTAATGTGGTTCTCATTGACTTTCTGGAACATGGCAGCAATATCAACTCATAACAGTACGTGCAAACGCTGAAGAAATTGAGTGTGCATCTGCGTCGGGTTCGTCCGCAATACCTAGCAATCATTCAGCATGACAACACTCGGCACACGCAAGTCGTGCAACAATCGCCGCATTGGAGAATCTGAAGTCTTTGGGCATTTTGCCTCACCCACCGTATAGCCTCGACCTAGCCCCATGTGACTTCTTGGCTATTCCCAAAGCTCAAGGAACATCTGAAGGGCACATGTTTTGAGTCTGACAAGATCAGCAATGCAGTGCATCATTGGTGCCATCAATAGCCTGCCTCATTCTTTGCCATCTTAGCCCCATGTAGCAACTGGTCTATCGACAATACAAAACAAAAAGGAGTTTTTTATGCCAATAAGAGAATACAGCAAGTAGTGTATTGTGAGCTTGGGAAATTCTAAAAAATATCGTCAGATTAAGCCACCAGACAGAACTATTTAGTTAGGGAAGTGCGTCGCTGCCTATGGGGACTATGTTGAAAAATGAGATACTCCTCATGACGAGGATATTTCATTTTTTTTGTCTATAACAAGTTTAAAATACATAAAGTAACCTTAAAAGTGCGGACGAGGAGGCAAAAATTCTTGAACAACCCTCGTAGAATTAAGAGGCTAGATCATGCCAACTCAATGCATTACTCTTTCTGTCACAGAATGGCCATCAAAAAATTTGGTGCAGAGACTTGTTCAAGTCCCAAGACAAATTCCTGATGGTGCTTATCTTAACCTCTTAATTTCTGGAAGTAAGTTAATTTTTTAAGTTTTTCATAAACTCTGCGATTTCCAATTTAGACTTGAATTCTACAGAAATTTAAGCCAACCATAACTAACAACGGAATCCCACATAGCCTATCCGCTTTAACAATGGAGTCTTTGTATGGTTATGCATGCTCAAATTTTTTCTTTTTCGTGGTTTATTTTGGAAGAAACAAAATGTTGCACTCTCTTATTTTGCAAGCATCTATAGTAGCTTCAGATAAGTAACTATTTCAATATGGTGGAAATCTATGATATACATGTTCCAGGGATTCTCTTTTAAGTCAGGAAAAAAAACTTTATTTTGAAAAATTGCAGCATTCCAATAAAAGCAAAACCAAATTTGCAAACCTGAAATGTAATATTTTAAAAATAAATATTTCACTAAATTGCATTCGTAATCAGGTTTTCATTCTTCGGTACCTAGAGAAATTTGTTACACATTAAAATTATCAGCAAACAGTGGGATTTGATTAACATATAGGTCATATTACAATTTAAATGTATTTCGTAACTGCCAATTGTCACCACCATATTGAGTTAAATATAGATTGCTTTCAGTTTAAAGCTTATTTTATTTAATAAGCTTTATTACAAAAAAAAGTAAATATCTTTTTTTTTGTCAGTGGAATTTTTATCTCTCATCTATAAAACCAAAACTTAAATCAAATTCACCAAATTTTAAATTGAACAGAAGCTTTAGTTCTATCTCAACATCAATAATGAGGCAGAGGATATTGCATAAAATCTACGGTATTCAATATGGAAACAGGCCTGAAATGTGGTTGCTGGTGTGACGAAAATGATTTGCACAAGTATCTGACAGCAGCCAAAGGATTTCTACGAGCATGGCATTCTGTGACTAGTGTCACAATAGAATAAATTCCTGTAAAATTGCAGACAATACTTTTGTTAAATAATTACGATGAAATATCCTGAAGAGAAAGTTAAAAAGCTTGGTTTAAAGTAAGAATAATTTCATCAATAATTTAAACATCTGAGGTTTGGCATGTAAAAAACTCTTAAGATCATTCAATCATTACTCTTTAACTAATATTACACCAGTAGGAAAGATAGTCCCAGTCCCAGCCTGCGAACTGGGTACTGCTCCAACCAGCCCTAAAGACATGTAGATAGCATTAATGTTTCCATGTCAGCAGTGACGCAATTGGTTGGTGCGTCTGCACAGTGAGCAGAAGGTTCCTGGTTCGAACCTGGGCTGTAGAATTTTCTTTCCAGTTTTCACCAATAATTTAAACATCTGAGGTTTGGCATGTAAAAAACCCTCTTAAGATCATTCAATTATTACTCTTCAAGAATTTTTGTTGAATTGGCAGTTTGAGAAAACAAATCTGTTAGATGTAATCAGATTTAACTACTTGACTAACTGACAACAACCTCTTGTCCACAAAAGAATTACCGTAATTTCTGGTAGTAACGCCGCGGCGTTTCTGTTATTAAAAGTTAAAAATTCGGCGTGTGCGGCGTATCAGCCACCACGGCCCTACTGCCGGAGATTTTACACACACACACAAAAAAAAAGAAAAAAAAAGAAGGATGATTTTACACATGATTTTAGGCCTACTTCATATCGTACGATTTAGACTGCCAGTCCGCCCATGTTCATCGATCAACGTGAGCACTGCATTTAAAAACTTCCCACCCTTATCGTTCACTAGACGACCAACATTATCAACTTTCAAATCTGATCACGTTCAAACGCGCCTGTTCACTTTCGCTTTGCAATAATGGCCGACAGTGAAAGCGTATCCCATCTCGAAGTATGTTCCGAATGCGTTTATAGTTTTATAATGAATCTGAAGACACAAAACACATCAGGAAACACGTTTTTTTGGGATAAATCTTCCCTTTTAGGTGACGGCGACGCGCACTCGCTTCACTTCCGCTCCACAACGGCCAACTCCCGCAGCCAGCTTATGATTGGCGCGCGCACACACACGGATATAGTGAAAACGGGAAACGAAATTTGTCTCTATAAGAGAACAAGTTGCCTGTTGGCGTATTTCTTTTGTGCTTTTTAATTAAAATTTCTTATAGCTGGATACACGGTAGGGGCGAAGGAGCTGAAGATAAAAGCGAAGATTGTTTTATATTTTTTATTTTTTTAAATTTTTTTCTTTTTTTCGAATTTTCTTTAAAGTTTCGTTTTACTCGTACGTAGATTTTTGCGTTTTAACGCTCGTTTTTGCATTGAAATCTAATAAATCCCCACCAGATTATAATATATGAAAATAAATAATAAATAATTACGCTTAAAACAGAATGTTTAAAAGCATAACGAGTTTCTGTGGCAGTTAACTCTTATCAAGAACTGATGAAGGTAAGCTCTTGCTCTTATTCACTGATCGGATTCTTTATCTCGATGCTCGGGGCTGACTATCAAAAAGTTTCACGAGCGCGCGCGGGGTTGAAAGGTCACGAGAGCGCTTGAGCGCACCAGTATTTTATTATTATATATTATTATTATAAGCAAGAGCACGGTGGAGTATATCTTCCTCTCCATCAGAGGGGGATAAAGCAGCTTTTAAAGTTTAAATGAACAGCCAAGATTGAAAAGGCCTAAGAGCAATTGTGCAGGCAGTACTCGACGAAAAATGTATTCGGCGCTGGAGGAAATGTATGCAGAAATATATTTTATGTAAGAAATTAAAAAATTTTCTCCACTGAAATGCGTATTACTTTTATTGAAGCTTATAAGAAAACTGTTTTTAGATTACCAATTGCGTGTGTGGTGGTGGGGGAGGGGGGTGCGGCGTATCGGCCGCC
>JAHWFO010003482.1:902278-956052 GCA_023313115.1 Rhysida immarginata
AAAAATGTATTCGGCGCTGGAGGAAATGTATGCAGAAATATATTTTACGTAAGAAATTAAAAAAATTTCCCCACTGAAATGCGTGTTACTTTTATTGAAGCTTATAAGGAAACTGTTTTTAGATTACCGATTGCGTATCGGCCGCCGCAGCGCTACTGTCGGAGATTTTACATTTATGTTAAATTTTTGCTGCTGCGACGTTACTACCAAAAATTACGGTAGGTCCTAACCTAACCTAATTCTTTTGTGGACAAGAGGTTGTTGTCAGTTGGTCATGTCGTTATCCACAGTCCTTTCCAGTTTCTCATCACTTGAACTGCTTGTTTCAAACCTGTCATTTACAATGCATCACAGCTTATTATTTAATGATGAGCTATGTGATCTGCAGGTTTGCATGAAATAAATACACAAATAACGGTATGAGATCACATCTCTATAGTGCCTGGCACGATAGAAAAGAAAACGGGCACATGTATAATATAAATACTTGCTGATTGTATGTCTGCTTATTCAAGAGTTTCTAAAACATGGTAGCCTCCACCTCGCCTGTTAGTCTGTTTATTCAAGGAAAACTATAAGAAGTCAAGTTAGCACCAGGATTTATGATGTTTTTAACTGTTTAAAGGATATAGTGATGATAAAATAATAAAAGAACACCAAGGCAATCGGACTATCATAATTCAATCTCTCGGTTAATCGAGTGAGTTTTTTTCATTTACGCATGCACCAGTTTCCCTTTTCTTTCATGCCGGGCTGTATACACAATTCATTACACTGGAATCCACAATTTTACATTTTCATCAGCTCAGAAGAAAAGAAAAAAAAAAAGTATAATGCAGGGAAATATAAAACCGAGATCAAGGAAAAAATTATTTCAAGCAAATACGAATATATACCGTAAAATACAATACAGTGAGACCCCGCTATTACTAACTTCAAGAGACCAAATGCAGTAACAAAAAAGGATAAATGGAATAATAGATTATTTAACATAATAGACATAATAGTCATGTTTCAGACCTTTCCCTTGAAATACAAATCTTAAAAACACAGCTTTATAATTATGAATGTGCATTTTATGTATTTAAAAGTAAAAGTTCTTCGTAGCCAACATCATTACATGTTTGGTAAAGTTCCATTTCACATTTTGAAAATGTTGAAATGTTGTATTTTTCCACCCATTTAGTGATAAGTAAATCCTTTTCAATACCCTTTGCTAGATCAGTATCGCTAATTTCGAATGGCGTATTCTGTAAGATTTCTCAAAGATATTTCCAGCATTACCATTGAATCAAGAAGAGAAACATTATAGAAAATTTATCAGGAAGGTCATTTCTTCAGCAACCTGTTCTGCCCAATGACCAATGCATTCCAAGAATTGGCTGCTGTGGGTATACTCACTTCTCAAACCCGCTTATCCGTTAGGGTTGCGGGGGCAGCAGCCCAATGGAGGATCTCCAGCAATCGCGATCTTCCGCCATCAGGCACATGTCCTCCCTAGTAATACCCAAGCAACTCGAACCCAGATTCTCCTTGTAATCTAGCCACCTGGTTCTAGGCCGACCCCTTGGTCTTTTACCCACCAGCTTGGAAAGTAACAACTGCCTAGGAAGACCAGTTTGCAGCACCTGTATCATGTGGCCATACCAGTGCAACAGATCTCTCAATAACGAGAAGTAGCAGTTCAACACTTAAAAGACTCCTTTACCCAGGACGAGGAACGGGTAAAGCTGTGGGCATATACTTAAAAAAAAAAAAAAAAAAGAAAAGAAAGAAAGAAAGAAAACGGGAATGAGGAGGGAGATTAAAGACCAGCAACTGAAGTTTCTTTTGTAATTCCTACAAACTTTTTGAAAAATACAAAAAAAAAAAAAATAAAATTCAGTTAAACATGTCAATTAAATATTTGTAGAAGAAAAACCAACCTCTCATCCACAACAATTTATTTAACTATACACACATTTCGATTACCTCATAATTCAGCAGAATATAGAATACGGGAGTTGTAGAGCTGTATTTATATATCAGGACAACCAATTAAAAATAAAAAAAATCAATAACAGTAAAAAATAAGTACAATATAAACAGTGTCTGCCAAACTTAAGCCACAAGAGATTTAATAATATAGGAAAAATATATTACCTCTGTTTGGAAGACAATCTCCAGTTTCTAATTATTATTATATAGTAATATATTTCTATACTAATAAAATAAATTTAATTTGGTTGGGATTTTTATTTGGTGTGCCCACAAAAATTCTCTTTACCCTGTGTGCCCTAAGAACAAAAATTTTGCCAGACACAGATATAAATTACAGAAATAACAAATCTGGGAACGCATAAACAACACATCTTGGGCCAGCCAATCAGAAAGCATTCCGCACATTTCGGTGATTTTGGGTGGAAAACAGCAAAATTGGCAAGACTGATAAGCTTTATAATGTCAAGTGGGGAATTTATTATTAAAGAGTCTAAATATAATAGCATCCCTGATGGGACAGTTATCATAGTTTAACAATAAACTTTAATCTTCCTAATTTCGAACATCTCAAGCATCCAATAAATGTTTGTTGCAAACTTTCAATATACATGTTGTTGTGCATAGGTTTACAATAAAGATCGTATTTCAGTATATATGTCCAGAAAAACTAATCAAAAGATCCAAGAAAGGTAATATTGTCCTTCTCGATATCAATACGTAATTTTATAGATGAATAGAAATTGCTCACTTAGTCAAGGAATGAATCAACGTCACTTCGATCAGTGTCGAATATGGCGAAAACATAGTCTATGTATCGAAACCACGTCTTCGAAATATGAGCCTGAAGTTCTATGTTGCCTTTCAAAAATTTGCACATAAATTTCATACTCAAAGAGGTGAGCATTTTCAGTTTTCGAAAAAATAAACTTGCATTAAAAAATCTACTATATAAGCAAATTCCTGGTTTTTGCTTAGGTGTTTACATTTAAGGGTTTTTGAAATTTGAAAATTTAAGCTATCAAATAAGGAAATGTTATTGTCATTTCCATTGTTCCGATTGGTGGCCTTAGAAATAGATTTTTTTATGATTGGCTGTCATTTAACAGAAAACAAAATGAGAAAAGTCAGCTAGCCAGTGAGTTGCAGATCAATTCCCATCTTTTCACAATGCAGAAAAAACTCTGCTTTGCTAAATATTTTAGAGTTAAATGAAATTTCACCGCCATGCCCTGGATAAATAGTGTAGGAAAATTTCTATTTGTTCAAGAACATCGATTATGAACCGAAACAAGAAAGAAACAGTTAATTTTGATAACTAGATCGGCGGTAAAGGATCTATGAATAAAAGCGTCATTATCTTCATCTGTCTGCAAAAACTGTAACCCTTTTCTTTATCGGAATTTTGCAGTGGGAGCACAAGGATCTAACGAAAACGCTTTCGCCTTGAACATTTGTAGAATGATCATGAGAACTGAACGGGTTTTTACATTACTTTAAAGAGCAAATAATATACTTTATTAGTCTGTTCTTTTTTAGATTTTAATATAATTAAAATTTATAATTCTGATCTTTTAAATTTATAATTACAGTATATTTAAGCACAATTTGATCAATCAAATGCAAAACATTTACATGTACAAGGCTCCTGTAGCTGGATTGTTTTAAATTTAGTCCACACACTTGCAGCGATTATCCCTGTGCTTTGTTTATGGTCACTGCAAATACAAGTTTATCTATTTATTTTAAAGGACAACTCTACACAAAAATTCGATTATAATTTTTTTACAGAATATCAATTTTTGATATAAATATAACATGATTCAGTTGAAATTTTTAATTTTGGTCCATAATTTCTATATAAAAAATGCTTTGAAAAGCGAAAAATAGTGTGTTTGCACTCCCCTCGCACCGGCCATTATTTTTTCGGAAGTGACGTAGTGCAAGGTTAGCTGCTGGGGTCGATTTAATGTTTTAATGCTAATCCCAATTGTTTGTAAGCTTCCACAGCGTGATTTTTTTAAGTAAAAAAAACTAGAAAGAGTTTCCAAATATTACTTTGGTTATAAATAACATAAATGTGAATCTCCTTTTTGAATGAAAATAAAATAAATAAATGAAAGGCACCAATGTAAGTTCTAATGAAGGAGGGAATTAAAAACGGTGATTCACAAGTTAGTGAAATATTATCAAACCACTCCTTTTATTATACAATAATTATTTTGGTCATTTTAATTCATTTAATGTACTCTAGGTAAATGAATATTTATTGAAATGTGTGTAGCTTTTAAAGCGAAGTCACGAATGGAAGATTTTAAAAAATGAGATGTTACATGAATGACACTGAATGAATTTTGAAACTTTTTTTAGTTTGTTTACTAAAAAAATCAAACCATGGAAGCTTTCAAACAATAATTAATGCTAATTATTTCTCTAATTCACTATGTTGACATGTATTTTACCGCCATGCCCCAGCATTAAAAATTACCTCTCTTTCTAACGTCTCCTGATATTTTCTCACTGATTATATATTTACGACCAATCTTCCTGAATGGTAAATCGCGTATTCGTCATGCCTCATTCTTATTTAGTATTTGGCTATAAGAATAGAAGTAGTAATAATAATTTATCATTTCTTCAGTTTCCTAGGTAAGAATTAGGAAGAAATGGATAATTTTTGATCGACGAGATAACTGGCTTCCGACCGCGAACTAGTCGACTCTGCTCCGCTCACTTTGATAAGTGTTGTTTTGTTATTGATCCTGTCGTATTAATGTACGTAGGTATTAATTAAGCTCGCTATCTATTTGCGCAAGGCTACGTAACTAAAGAGGTATCCGGATAAAACGCAACCGGACAAAATGCAACTACACGTTTTGAAGAGTTCAGATGGCCACATTTGATTGAAAATTATGAGAAACGTAAGAACATAGAGCTCGTTTTCATTTCTAAATACTACATTCGAATAATTCAATTTTTCAAACAACAGACGAACTCAGAGCTCCTGCTACTTCGTCAAGGGGAATTATTTTGTTCATTGAAGCATTTAATGGAAGCCAACCAAAAATAGAGAGGGGAGGGGGGAGGACTGCGAATTGATTATGATTTGAAGCCACTTTTTTGATTAAAATTCACAAATAGAAAAGAGGAGGGGGGACTAGTTATTGGCTATTGTTTTTAATGTTTGACTAAGACCCCATTAAAATTATATCAGGTAATCTAGTTAAATAAGTAAATGGTGCTAACAGTAGCAAATATTTATTTAATGTTTAAAGCTAATACATTTGTCATTTAAACTGGCTGAAATAGTTTATATTTAGTGATGATCGTAAATTAAAATATATCAGTGTAACAAAATACATTTGATAACCTGAAATTTAGTTCGTTTTTTCCATAAATTTTAGTTTTTGAGAGAATTTAATTAGTTTTAATAAAATTTTACAGTATTTGAAACTACAATGTTCTTGTGAAGGAAAGATTTTTCGAATGACTGTCACAACGCAACGGGAAAGAACTTTTCTTTTATTTCTTCCCAGGTGCACCCAAATCTAATGGATAAATTAGATTGGTGCTATATCGTAATCCACGCAGATTTTTGAAAAGACTGAATTTTCGGTGATACCACTGGGCACATGCTGATCGATCTCTGCATAATCACGACAGCAGACGTTCGCACTTGTGATGTCGCATATCTTCACATATTGTGCACTGATACCTAATTTAAAAATTAATATCATGAAATTGTTCACATTTAAATAATATATGTATTAATTATATTTGACAATTTGTTGCGGGTGATAGATTTTCCGTCGATTCGGTGATACTGGATTCCTCGTCTAATGACGGGTGATCGCGCAGGAGAGGTTCTAAACTATATGGTTTCATGCCTAAACCATCCAAATCACCCACAACGTTCTCCAAATCGTTGTCCAATTCATTATATAGATAGTTGTTAAAATAAGCCTCCATATCTTCGTAAGTCTTAAAACTGATATCTGAATCGCTGCTTTCATGTCCAGACATTGTGAAAATTGTAGTGAACGCAGTACTGAGTGAATGCAGATCTATAGTGAATGTTAAAGCTTCACTGCAAAGCTTGCTGGGAGCAATCCTCGCACTACGTCACGCCTACATCCAAGATGGATGCCCCCCGATTTCAAATCGCGCTCGGAATTTTCGTTTTTCACACATTTAGGATTCGAATTTTAAAAAATTAAATACGCTATGATGTTATTAATAGGTTAGCCTTTCGATTTAAGTAAAGTTGTATGTGACCGTAGAGTTGTCCTTTAAAAGTTCACCTATAGGCGCATTTTAGATGCTTTAAGAGAGTGTTCTCATTAATGTTCCAGCGATTTGTTAATAATAATAAGTTGTTATTATTATTATTATTATTATTATTTATAATTTATTATTCAGTTCTTTTTAGGTTTTTAATAATTTAATTTGAAGCGTATTTGAAGAAAAAAGAAACATGCTAATTTAGATAAAGCTTAATAAAAATGTCCTGGCATAAACATATAATGGAAATTAGGCCCAAACTCAAGCCAGTTCTCAAGCTGCATGTGAGGATGACAAATCTGAATGATAAGTAAAAATTATGGCAGTCGATTCAAATTACTTTACGCAAAGAAGTGCAGAATATGAGATGCAGTAGATTAAGCGAAATTCCCGGAGATATAGAAAAGCGACCATCTCAACGAGCTAAATAAAGGGCAAAATGACCGAATGAAACGTAATTTTAAGACAAATAGGCAAAAATATATATTATGACTTTCTTTTTTTCTGTGCAAATGTAAGTCGCACCGGTTTAGCTAGTTAGTTAGTGCCTTGTGTTTTGAAATGGTACTGAAAATAACATACCAATATGTCTTAAAAGAAAATCAAAAATAGAGAATCACAATCTTTCTTCTCAAATACACTAACTAGCAGGACTTTTCTCAAAAGTATGAGACACCCCTATTTGACATAAAAATGAGTCATTCCCATGCAATTTAAATGTTGTCGTTCATCTCAACACTACACAACAGAGATCGCTTGCATGCTGTAGGAATGGCTCAAAGAAAGCAGCTTTCGGACTTCGAGAAGAGTACAATTGATATTATCAGAAAAAATGGAAGGAAAAATTCCACGACCTGGATTCAAACCAGGAACCATGTGTATAACTCTCATTGGCCCTACCAATTGGGACATCGTGAAGACAGTACCAGCAAGGCTGTCACCAGGTGTTCTTAAAGATACCAGGTAGTCAAGATAGGGGTCCAAGCATAGTTGGGCACCAGCTTGCAGATCTGGTATTCCTCCGTTCCAAACCATCAAGAAAAGTTGATGAGCACACACAAATTTTAAATAGAAACTGGAGATGATACTCTAATCTTAAGATAACGATATTATCAGAAAAAATAGAAAATTTCATGATCCGCATTCGAACCAGGAACCACGAATCTTGACTACCTGAGGCGGGTTCTTTATCTTAGCGGCTTCGTTAGCCGGCTGACACTGACACCGGGTGATGACGTCATATCATTGTTTCAGCCTAGTGTTCTTCTGATTTTCAATCCGATGACATCATCATTGGGTGCCTATACCAGCTGGCTGACAAATCCGGCTAAGATAAAGAATGCGCCTCAGGTAGTCTTTTTCCTTCCACTTTTTTTCTGATATCATTTCCTTATGATTGGAGTATCTTCAGTTTCCATTTATAATTTCTCAGGAGTACAATTGTTAGGTGCCATCTTGCAGGCAAAAGTTAATGTGCAATTACTGGCATCACTGCAATTCAAATGTGTTAGAAACCTCAGCCCAACCTGACCTTGAGAGAATTTTCCTCACCCATTTTCTCAAAATCTTTCAAGGGTGTGATTAAAAATTTGTTTTTAGACTAATGTGGTGTTGCTCTACAGGGTAGCAATCGGGAATTTTTTCTCTATCTTTAATAGTTTTCGAGTCAGCAAATGGATGACCTTAAATTTGGGGGTCAAAGTCAAATTTGAGTGCAGAAATGAATTTCCCACCCCACCACTATTACCACACTCATCAGATCTCGCCTACCTGGCAGCTTTGAGATATCTGCCATGTTACCAGACTTTTTTGGACACCCTGTATAATAGTATTTCCGAAATGATAAGGAATTAAAGTGCGCTACACAAATCTCAAATTGAAAGGTGCTTAACCAGCAAAATGAATTATAGATTGCAGAAAATATACAAACACTGTCTGCCTTGTCGAAAAAAACTTCACGTACCTACTCATCAGCACCATTTAGCATGGTTGTTTCGAAGCATTTTGCAAAACCCCTTATTACGTTCACGAAACGACTTAGGGCCAAATCACTAGGCGCTGCAAGAGTCGAGTCGAGTAAGGTTTCGTACTCCAGAAAACCGCATTCAAGGGAAGATCTGCCCTCATCTCATCATTAACGCGTTATACTGGAGTGTACAGAGAGTTTGCCACTTGAGGAGCGAATTCTCTACTCCACCTCGCTGATCTAGTGAAACAGCATGGCAGCCATTTCATCGCTTCGTAGTAAAAATGTCATGCCATTGCATTTTTTTTTACTTCAGCGTGAAAAACGAACAAGTTATAGAATGCCTTTAATTGAAAGGTATCATTGTATCTTGTTGCGAGATACCGTCGTATTAAAAACGTTCATTTTGAAATGGGCTCCATACAGGAGTTCAAACGAATACAGACAGGGGGAGGGAAGAAAAACTGCTGTGGCGAAATTCAGACTATGCGTATTAAGTATGCCTTTATTATTTTATAAACATGCATGTATATTTTTAAATTACATGCGCGTTCTAACATTTATGCTATTAAAAATTATTACTATATTATACAAAACAGAATTATTACTTCATGTATTGGTATGAAGCAGTATTTAAAAATTTTTCTCGTTTATTTTATTAAGCTTATGAACTATTAATTCCCTTAATTAGCCTAAAATGAATAGTTAAGAAATGTAAAATGATAAAATATATTTAACGATTTAATAATTTATTTAAGGCAAAAGTTTTTTGTTAAATAAGCTTTATTTGTGTAGGCAACACTAAACAAAAGATTTTCTTTTCTGCTTCCTTGTTTCTCAGAAGTTGCATCACTCCTTTTCATTGACCTATGTCCTCCATTGTTGTTACCTAGCAACGTGACGCTTTCCATGCGAAAATTTCGTCACTTTCGTTAAAAATATCCTCAAACCCATAATTGGTTTCTTCAAGGAAGGGATCAAGCAGCACTCATATGAGGGAAGACTGTAAATGCGTTAAAGATTGGAATCTGGGTTTTTCGAGTAGCTTTGACCTTTAGCCCTTGATCGAGTGTCGTTTGTCACTCTTTCGAGGGCTGTGCTAGTGATTTGGCCCTTAATTGTCAGACATCTTTTGAAAAGCCAATAAATGAAAATCTTAATAAAAATACAATTTTCCATAATTTGCTTAAATAAATTATATGTACTGTTATATATCAAGGCATAATTTTCTATGTTAAATTTAATGTCATTTTCTTATTTGTTTGAATTACAAGAAACTGATAATGAATGAGTTCCCGAAATGACTTTTGGAGTATATTTTAAATAAAAAAAATAAAAAAAATGGGGGCAATTTGAAAATATTACCATTGAATTCGCAGAGTGCAGACAATTACGGATGATACCTATGTTTTAAACCCCATGTAATATTAACAGGTAATTTTAATATAAAAAATCTTTTTCCGAAGCGAAATCTATAAAGATTTTGTTCATTATAGCAGTTATATTCGATTTTCATATGTTTAATGGCTTGTTATAGCCATATAAAATAACATTATACCAGATAGAACCAGTCAAAATTTGATGATAAACATGTGTGCTTTCGTCAAGTTTTAAACCTTTTTCTGTGAAACCGCACAATTGTTTATCAAAATACAAAAGAATTAACTTCAACAATGCTGCCAATACTGTTTTTAGTATTGTCTTCTATTCAAAGTAAATAATTAAAGGAAATATTGTTGAACCAGAATTGTTAAGTTAATTCATCCTTTATCACAATGCATGCACTTAAAGCAATTTTTAATTGTAAATTACCATTAATTAATAGTAATTATGGACACAAAAACTGACTTTGACAAATCTACAGAATAAGTAGTTTCATGAAGATGACTTTGACTTTGATGAAGATACTAAGACCAAAATGAAGTATAGAGATGCAGTAGTTTTCTCCAATGAACAGTTGAAAAATTAGCCCTTGGAATTTAAATATATAGATTTACAGGAAACTAGACAGGACCAAAAATTTCATTCCTTATAAGCAGGGTTTGCTATATCCGGGTTTGACTGAAGTTAAAAGATCAAATTCAGAAAAAAAGTTATAATACATTTCATCATGAAAATTATCACATAAGAAGATGGGGGGGGGGGGTGAAAAAATCAGGGATTTTTAATTTGTTTTAATGTACTTTCTAAGAATTAACATTGGTCATTTATCGAAAACAAAGAAAATTAAGTACAAAGCAGCAAAATGTATGAAATGGGGAAACAATACACCGTGTATATAAATTGATGGCACAATCTCAGATTGCAACCACAGGGTTCGCACTAGGACAAAATATCTACGAGTCAATTTGACTCCCAACCTTGGAAATTGCAAGTCAAACTTCAGAAGATGAGAGTCAAAATTTAGATTCTTTCTAACTTCCATATTTTTACATGCATCCACAATCTCTATAATTGCTACCATATCAAGGTTCCCACAGAAATCTATATCTCATTTCCCTGACTATCCCCGACATCGACAGTCTCACTTGCCTGACCAAATCGTAATTTTCTTTAAAAAACATGTCTCTGCAACAGCTTTTCAGACAATTTTAATAACTTAATGTCTCCAATAAACTCTATTTTCCTGACTTTTCCCAGGAAGAGTCATTTCCCTGACAAATGCATGAAAATAGCCCTTCTTCCCTGACTTTCCCTGACCACGTTTCATTTCCCTAACTATCCCTGACTTTCCAGAGCGTGGGAACCCTGTATATTTAATTAGAAATGTAAACAAGACCACATGTGACAAAACGAAGTGAGGTTAAAATGTGATGAGAAAGATATGGGCGATGATATTCAAATTAACAAGTCAATTTTAACTTGCTGATCTAAAAATTACGAGTCAATGTTTAGCAAAAATGCCCATTTGAAGCGTAAATTGCGAGTAACTGCGAACCCTGCAACCAATAAGTACTTTTATTGTATGTGTAAAGACAGTAGATGCATGATTAAATGAAATTGAATACCTCTTTTTTGCAGCTTAAATTTTACCTTTTGAAATGTATATTTATTTATTTGTAAATCTTGCTGAAAGATGACTGCTATGCAGTTGAAATTTTAATTCAAGTAAAATTTTATGTGAAAAAGTAATTTTTTATGCAATTCATGTCAAGTATTTAGAATTCACTCTAAAGGAAACCCTACGCAACTCAAAATTATTAGCTTATACCATATACAAACGATAAAATATTTTAGGTATGACCAAAATTTGTTTAATGGCTAATACTACTTTTATACACTACATAAGACTTGAATTAACAGTATAATAGTATTAACTTAATTAGTGACGTAAATAATAAATACTATCAAATTACTAATAAATAACTGCAGTATTCTACCAGAAATTCTACGTTGAAATAATAACTAGCCAAGCAGACATTTAATAGCTATCAGAAAGTTCAACTACAGTTCAACTGTAGTCGGCCATTCAAAGGGTCCGACTACAGACGAAAATATTTGGATTTTTAATTGATATAGAGTGTATACTCCATAATATTCAAAATTGTACAATTTTAAGCAGTTATTATAAATGTTGATATAATAATGCTTCACTGTAATTACATCCCTTTTTTTAGTGGAATTAATTTATTTGAAGCCAGATAATGACATCACTAATAAAAAAATTTAAGTGTATTAAAAAAAAAAAAAAAACATATTACGCTTTCTTGATGTCTGACTCTGAGGCATTGCGAGGTACTTCTAATATTCTGTAGTAGTCCACCATTGTGGACAAACGCTTCCTCTTCAAATTATAAAATCTATAAAGAAAAAGTCAACATAACCATTAGACAATTTTAATTTCTTAAAAAAAAAAAAAAACATTTAGAAACATAATGGGTCTAATATACATCAAAACAATATACAATAGATTTATTATAGGAATCACTACAGTTCAAATAATTACTAAAGCTACAGAATAAGAATATAAATTATATATAGTAAAAATTGAAGTGATGTCAACATAAAATAAACTTCTCAAATAATTCAAATGAAAAAATAAACTGGTTCTGATTTACAAAGTGGCCTGCCCTTTTTTTATACCAGAAGAAAAAAATGTAAACTTGACAATATAAACAGTTTTAACAAAAGGTAGAACCATTTGTCACAACTTCAATAAAAGCTGCAAATAAAGCAAACATCAGCAATGATCAACTGTCTTAAATCAATAAGATTCTACCTTGGAGGTTGATCTTTTCTCAAATCGTCAGTCATTACAATCCCAGAGTGCTCAGCTTATCCGACCCAAGCAGACAGAATGGGAGTCATCATATGAGTGATCATTAAAGGTCTAGTGAATCAAAACATTAATTTGCTATTTCTTAAATTACAGCTGACTCACATCATGTAAGCAAAATTATTAGTTCAAGAAAAAGAGAATGAAATTGAATTTGTCTTTCCAGTATTAACTATCAAAATTCAAAACAAAATTCAAAAGATGAAAAAAAAAAAAATAAGAAAGTGTATCAAAAATGCAAATTAATAAACTGCAGAGTACACAATTGTGTAGAAATCTTTCTAAATCGGCATCACTTAATTGTAAATGCCGAAATTGCTAATTTTATTTAAGTTTATAATTCTTTAATCCACAGTTTCACTTTCATTATCCATTGATATGAGCAAGTTTTTTTCTGACATCTTTAGATGCTTACATAATTTCTAAAATTAAAACGACAATACCACATTAGAACTTATGAATATCCCACGCTTAGGCCAAAACAGTCAAACAAGTGCTATAAAAGGCATGTTAAAGGTGGGTGCAGTTGGGATAGCAAGGTCGTTTACCTACATGTCTTTGTTACAGTATTTTCACAGTTCAGAGAAATCTGCCTAAACAATGGTGAAATTTTAAAAAGCATTTGAAACAAATTCTTTAACATAATTGTCTTTCATTTTATGAGGCTTTATGCTTATAAAGGATCTTTATTTAGTTACTCTAAGAACCAGTTCACGTGTATTATAGTAACCCCAATAAAAATATAATGTTGAATCAGGTTAATGGCACTAAGTCATTTAATTGAAAATCTTCAGTAAGCATTGCATTTCTAACAACTTTATATACATATACATCACCAAATGCTTAACATTAAAATGCATCAAATATGGCTCAGTGCATATAAAAACCACTATATATTTTTTTTTTTTTCCCTCCCAAGAAGGAAGTTTTCTTATCATTAAAAAGATTACTTCGAAAATTAAATAAAAAAAGGCATTTAAAATGAGAAGCTATTACTTCAATAAAAAAGCATGCTTCAAGTATTACATGCTTACACGATTACTCACCCAAATCATTAAGAAAAAATTAGGTCCAAATTCAGTAAATGATATTGTTTTTCATCAAAAATAATATTAATACATATTTAAGTACAATACATTATCAGTATATCAAATTCATATTGATTTTAGGAGGTATATCAAAGATTTAGAGATATGCATAGAAAAAAAATCATCTTTCTTGCACAAACGTTGCGACTTAACAATGGTCAGCCAGATTAACCATTGTTATAACTATTCTTCAATTCATAATTTTTTTTATTTTTTTTTCAATTTGACGAATGAGATTTCCGGCTTCAGGCTGAATTATCTTAAATGTGCACGAAAGTATTAGCCTACTGATGATAACAGTATTGGTTACACCAAAGAATTAACGCTATTGACCGCTTTACGATTTCTTCTGACATTTGTCTTTTCTGAGACCAGTATTCACGC
Source organism: Rhysida immarginata (assembly GCA_023313115.1). Lineage (NCBI taxonomy): Eukaryota > Metazoa > Arthropoda > Chilopoda > Scolopendromorpha > Scolopendridae > Rhysida > Rhysida immarginata. The sequence goes on from JAHWFO010003482.1 coordinate 916,251, forward strand.
CTTTGCTTCTTTTCTCGTTCAAAAAAGTACAAAATACGAATATATGAATAATATAACGGGAAATGTGAATTCGAAAAGCGGGGAAAACAACTAGTTAAGGAAACTCTACATAAATGATACAAAAGAGGAAAGAGTCGACTGAATCAATGTAAAAAAAATTACGCCGAACAAAATTTTCAAACTGTACAGATGTTTTTTTCGAATTAAATTTTACAGAGAACAAAAATTATTGGATGTTAATAGTATACCCTCACAAAATAACAAAAAGCACGTTAGGAGATTGAACTAATAATGAAAACAACATGAAAACGTCAAACTAGACTTCCTTCGGAGTCGGTGCACGCACTTAAAACCATAATACGAGAAATTTCTGAAATCCTGCAAGCAAATAATTTCTTACCTTTGCACCAAAGTGTTTATTCCTCCGCCCAACAGTTGTTTAGAACATTGAGGCACTTTTCACACGATGCTTCACAAATAATTCGTAACAGTCTAAGGGTGGCAGTGTGTTTTTTTTTTATTTTTTAAATTTTATTGTGTTGATTATGAACTGCAACTTGTTCTATCTTACGATTTAGTTTCCCCGATTGGTTTAGTGGCGGGAAGTGACGTTGAACTGTTATTTCGTAATCGGAAGTGACGTTTACAAGCGTTTGGCAACGTTTCCATCGCTGATGATCTTGCCGTTTCGTTTTCAATTTTTACTCTGTAAGGAAGGAAGGGACGTAGAAAGGAGGTTTGTAAAAGTCATTGGAATTTGACAGGATTCCTTGATTTGCAGCTAAATTGCTGTCAACAATGTGATTATGAAGTTTAACGATTTTTTTTTTTATGAATTATTAATATCGAATAATTTGGTTGATGATGATGAAACAATGACGCAATTTCATGAAAGACGTCGATTGCAAGATCAAATCTACAATAAATAGCTCTGAAAGCACACTTTTTATTAGTTTCGATAAGCCATTAAGCTTGTAAATTAAAAGCCTTCACATATCCCTGTTTGCGAATGAATATTTCAGATTTTTTTCTTCAGAGGCAGCAGCATCCGATATTTTAATAAGTGGATGACGGGTTGTTTGCTTAATTTTCCACCTGCCCGACTCAAACGTAGACAAAATAAAGCAATCATGAATATCACGTCCGGGTTCCAGCATATTCAAAATAAAATTTATGCGTTATAAGAATAGAGGAATTTTCTAAGTTAAAAATACAATGCCAAGAAATGAAATGAATAAACAAAGGAAATAAAATTAAGAATTATTTCTACATGCTTTCATTTTTTTGACAATGGGTTATTTGTTCTTTGATACCTAAAAATCTGTTTACCATGATTAGGCCTACACTATTTTTTTGTTTTTTATAGTCTTCTAATACAGTTATTAACTGAAGCTGAAATGTTATTTATTCAAGGTATGATGAATATTATACGAGGAAAAGCGCTTACTAAATGATTTCGATGAATATTATTCGACTACAGCATATAAAGCCACTTGCACTATTATAAAAATAAAAAATAAATAACGGCACTGTTATAAAAATATGATAAAGCCATAATGCAAAAATTGTTATCTGAAGTAAAGAAATGTCAATTTAAACCAATAGCTGGCATTAAGTAGTAATACAAATGACTACTAATGTTTAAATTAATTGCCTGCATCTAAACAATGCGAAGAAGACACAACCTTTAGGTGAATTTAAAAAAGGCCAGATAACTGTACTACATGAAAGTGGCCAGTCAAGAAGATCGATAACTAAAACCTTTAGGACATTAACATATCTAATATCACACTTGGCAATTACCCCAAATTAAAAGATAAGTATGGGGAGAAAAAACCTATTGGACGACCCTCAAAACTAAGTGACCGTGACAAAAGGGATATTATAAAACGAGTGACAAGAGATAAAATGTCAACTCGATCTGTGAATGCTGTGAAGATTTCCCTGTTAGCGAAACAACAGTCGTGAATGTTAGTCAAGCAGAAAGATTTCAGACCTTGCCTCAGGATGACCAGATACCTCTTGTTAAAAAGCGCCCTCGTTTGGCAAAAATTACGCCCAAAATTATCGTCCAAAAATAAATACAACGTTTCTCTTAAAAAATTGAAAAATTAAAAGAAATTTTAAAAAAATTAAAATTAATTAAAACAAAAAATTTAAAAAAAAAAATTGTATTAAAATTTTTTTTAAACTTATAATCCAATTTCTTCAAATATTTCAACAACAGTAAACAATTCATTTTCTTTACCATCTTCTTGATCTTTGTTGTTTTTACTTGCATATATTGTTGAGTCAAAACGGGATAACATAGTTTGTGAATGAATAAATTCATTACAACATGTTTTATCACAGTGTTATGAATCTTAATAATCATTATAGACTCAAGTGAAGTGAGACTCATACGATTTTTTAGTCTTGTTTTAACACATGTCATTACAGAAAATACCCTTTCTAGTGTAGCATTAATTAAGTTCCATATTATTTTATCTTACCTTTGAACTCCTTTTCATTTTCCCAGTCTTTCTGATACTTTTTTGGATATTTTGTCCATTTTCCCATTTTTAAATATTGCTTCTGTCAATATCGTCTGTTTTGCTTGTAGTTATCTATCGTGTGGTGCAGTACGAGTACGGTGCTAAACTAACTATACTATAAACTATTCATGATCATGATCACCTATATACAGGGTGTTTCAAAATTATGTACAATAAATTTAGTGACATATTCTTCAGGTCAAAAGAAGACGAAAATGTTCTATAGCACTTTGTCTGGAAACGATTTGTTTGCGAGTAATCCAATATCATACAGTAGGGAAGCACGGTAGTTAGCGGACGATATTTTAGCAGTTCCAGTGTTTCGACCTAACACTAGGTTGAGTGGTTTGTTCCATTTAAACCTACTTTAGGGTTGTTCCATTAATTGTGTACGGTTGTTTCCATTACTGTAGTTTCACTACTGTACATCCACTAGGAATATCAATTTCAGAACGTTTGCGTGCTTTGACATACGCATTACGATTTACGTAAAAAAAAAGTTATGTACACGTATTCCAGTGCAGAATACACTGACATGCACCTAATGTATGGTCTTGCGGACGGAAATGCTGTGGAAGCAAGAAGACTTACCAAGAACGCTTTCCGAATAGACGTTTGCCAAATAACCGAACATTTGTATCTGACGACAGACATTTGAGGGAGCGTGGTTCCTTTGCCCGTCAAACAGGACAAGGGCGACCTGTAGCACATTCTTCGGATGAGGAGGATGTGATAATTGACATCATATATGATGAACCACAGACAAGCACCCGTCGTATTTCTTCCATGGTACACATTCCGCACTCATCTGTTTGGCGCATTCTTCACCGTCAGCTTTTGCATCCATACCATCTGCAACTGGTTCAGGCACTGAACCCAACGGACTATCCACACCGACAACGATTTTGCCAATGGATACAACGTCGTCATGCTGCAGACCCTAGTTGTCTCAGCCAGATACTTTTCACGGACGAAGCAACCTTCACCCGGACAGGAATCGTAAATTCTCACAACCAGCACCATTGGGCAGATGCTAACCCGCATGTTACCAGAGCTCGAGCGCATCGAGAGCGTTTCTCCGTGAACATTTGGTGTGGAATTGTCGGAAATAACTGAATTGGCCCTTATGTGTTGCCGCCACGATTGACTGGGCGAATGTATCTTTTGTTTCTGCAGAATGCATTGCCAGAATTACTGGAAGATGTTCTTCTTTTGATAAGATCTAACATGTGGTTCATGCATGATGGCGCTCCAGCACATTTCAGCCATGTTGTGCGAGCACACCTTAATGCTGCATACACGAATCGGTGGATAGGTCGAGGTGGACCGGTAGCCTGGTCTGCAAGATCACCCGACCTTAATCCCTTGGACTTTTTTCTGTGGGGTCATGTGAAAACGATCGTCTACAGCACAGAAGTTCCTAACATTATGGATCTGCGACAACGAATTGAAAATGCATGCCAAACTGTTCGTAATGCTGGCGACGAACTCTTTCATGACATCAGACGGTCGCTCATGCAACGAGCCGAAGCGTGCGTGCGAGCTGGTGGCGGGCACTTTGAACAATTCCTGTAATTTGGAGCCACGGGTTTAGTTGGCTGTATCGCGTAAATAAATCGTTTCCAGACAAAGTGCTATAGAACATTTTCGTCTTCTTTTGACCTGAAGAATATGTCACTAAATTTATTGTACATAATTTTGAAACACCCTGTATAATGTATAGTAGTTTGTTTTGTTTGATCATATATTGGCGGCATATGACAATATAACAGTAATATTTTTATTATATGTGGACTTGGATAATATAATATGACGTCAGCCCATAGCCAACGAGAAAAACAGGCCCCGGCGCGGAAAAGTCACCTGATCATAGTAGTCCGGCTAACAATCCAACGTTCATTCTTTCCAACAAATGAAAAAATATCAATTGTTAAAATCCAAGATGAAAACAATGAGGGTTACATTGTTATGCTCAGGTGACTTTTCCGCGCCGGGGCCTGTCTATCTCATTGGCTACGCGTCAGCCTGTATGACGTATGAGTTTTAGACTTATCTCATGACTGATACTGCTACCGAAGCGCCATCTGAACAAAAAACGCACAAATAGCCCAAATTCATTATGATTCGCCCAAAAGTCGCATGTTTTTGATTTATTCGCAAAAAAAAACGCAAAGCGCACAAATCAAATTTTAGGCGCAAATGGCCATTAAAAAAACGCCCAATTTCTGGTTTATCGCCCAATGTGGTCACCCTGCCCGTGGCCTTCGAGATATTAGGCCTCCGCATCGCCTCTCATTTCAATGTGTAATGCTTTCCTCCGAGCCAGCGGAAGTTCAACTTTTTAACGCTAGAGGGGGATCATCAGGGATAAAACAAGGGTGGATTCAAGCTTAATCTATGGAAGCTACAGACGTTGATAAAATTATTTCGTGAATTTAGAGGAAAAACAAACACTTCGAACGCAGTTTTTTTTTTATTAATTTGTATTTTGCTTTTCATTGATTATATATATTTGTAATTTATATTTTTTGTCTTCTCTCGTTCAGATATTTCGTTGTTTTTAAAGTGCTAATTCGTTGCGCCCGTGTACTGCACACCTTTGCCTTCATTAACTACGCCCCCGATTCAGTGTTATAGTGTAAACTTGCTTGTTTGCAAGGCCATGTGTTATTAAATTAATCATTTAATAAAAGTACTTTATTTTGAAATTATTGAAATCCAATTTCGCTTTATGCTGTCATCAGCCCGAAACCTACATTAACAGGTATTTAGTTGTTTTGTTTTTTTGAGTTGAATGTACATTCAACAGCCTGTTGTTGGATGTATCAATAAAATCGATAATAGTACAGACGATCTCGTACCATAAATCGTCTAGAGCATGATATCAAAAAACAGATGGAGGTAGGTAATCGAATGATTACCCCTCCCTCTTCATCTGTTCTTGATGATATCGAATCGGTGTAATCAGTACTGGGTGTAATCGTTTTTTTCGAAATCGGTTAACCAACGCCAGGAGACGTTTTTTGAGTCTGAACGCAATAGACCGTGGCCACCGAGAAGACTCAAATCGGCCCACGTATCAATGATTGTTTTATGCAGACCATTCCAGATGACGTGTGGTGAAAAGTAGTTTAGCATTGTGTATGTTATGTTAAATTGATTGATAAATCAGAACAGATGAAGGTACGTGTGTGAATACCCCCCCCCCCCCCCGCCACCCTTCATCTGTTCTTGATAAAACATTTTATTTCAATATTTTGTGTGTGAATCCGATTTAAATCGATTTTTCACTTACATCGAATATATCGCTCATTGTGATAAATGCAGATCGGTTTATATTAAGATTCGATTCAAAAGAAAAACTAACAACACAATTCGTTTTCATTAAAATGTGCGAGCGTGACGTTTGAAAAATGTTAAAAATATGTTGGAATAATTTCGTTTCATTAATTTCATTCAATGCAATGAAAACCAAGACCACATAAGGATCGTGTCATTTGCTCTTGCTGAAAATTAAACACTAAACCGGTGTAAAGACAAATTCATCAATATTACATAAAGATATACATAAATGTAAATGAATAAAGGAAATTCAGTTAAGTAATGATTTTTCACTAAAGTTTTAAAGTGATAATGTTCTTTTATAACAAGGAGAACCTCCCATAACTACAGGCAGGGATGTATGAGGGCAGGGTTTTTTTTCACATATTTATATACGGCCTTCGAGATATACGGCCTCCGCATCGGGCTTGAAATTGCGTGCCGAGGCATTTTCAATTTTTGACCGCTAGTTGGCGCTCATCAGGGATAAACAACTACTTTCTACCTGATCGCTATGCTAATTTATCCGACTTTATCTCGCAAAATTCTGGCTCTCACGACAAAATTAGGTCTAATAAAGAAAACTATCTTTCGTGGAAATGATTTTATAGGGAAATTTTTATTATATGCTCAAATTGACAGTGGAATAAAAATTCTATAAATATGTGAAAAAAAACCCTGCCCTCATACATCCCTTATCAGCTCTTGGTATCGTATATTACAGTCATTCATTACACCTGCCAAAGGAATTTGCCAAAAAATTTTCAGAAACCAAAATATAAAAATATAAAATGCATTATCGAGTGCTCTGAAGTGTAGATTCCTTGTTTCCTTTTGTAACGATAAAATAGTGCGCACTATGTAACTACATAGAGGCAGGAGCAGGCTAGTCTAGAGCTGACAAGCTCACAACAGGAAGCACTGTTGCTCGCGGAAGTGCTCGTCTGCTTATTTCAAAATGGCGGTTTGTTTACTATTGGGCAAGGTCTATAAAAAAAAGACGAGATCGACCAGCACTTCTTCCGAGGGTCAAACAACTGAGACTACTTTGGGCACAAGAAATGATGTCTCGACGATGGCAAAATGTGATTGAAGTGATGAGTTTATATGGACTCTCAAGATGGATATAATTTCTACTGTCGTGATCTTAAAAAAAGAAAAGGAACTGCACTCCAAACGCCAACTAGGCGTTTATCTTACCGTGCAGCGTGCTTAAGATGTCAGCTTTCAGTATAGCGGTCCGGATAGCCAACTTTTTTTTAGCGATGGATAACTCGTTATTTATATAATAAATTATAATGAAAATATATGCTGCTAGTGCGTTAACATTTCGTTAAGTTTTATCTTTATTATCCGTAAGTATTAAAGAATCCTGAATTACTATGAGCCTTGGTATACTAAAACAGGCCCGTAGTCAGGGGGGAGGGGGGGTCGAGGGGGGTCGACGACCAACCCATTATGGAAAAAGGTCCGACTCAGTGGAATTTTTGCTAAAAGGTCCGGAATTTTTGAAAATCCCCCCCCCCCCCCCCCCCAAGATAATGTCCTGGCTACGGCCCTGTAAAATACATATATACCAATGTTCAGAGTGCTCAGCAAGAACTGTTTACGCAAATGGGAGAAGTGAGGGACAGCAATTTATATCAATTGGAGAAGTGTGGGCCAACGTCATAAAAAGCTGAGCTAAACATTTTACAATCACTTATAAAATCATTGCCAAATCGTGTATTAAAAAGTCACTGAGAAAAAATAGTGGATTTATTGGATATTAAACAATTGGCTTTATCATTTTTGACCAGGCGTATTTTGTTTGTTTGTTTTTTTTTTTAATTTTTTCTGTAAAAGTTTTAACCATCATTATTAAGTAGCGGAAGAATGAAGCTACTTTTTGTTTTCACAATGTCCGTCTGTCTGTCCGTCCATCCGTCCCCTTCATAATTTCCGCATTTTTTGAGTTAGAAGGTTGAAATTCGGAATGTAGCTTACTATGGGAATGTGTACCTTCACTATTTAGTTTAGTTTTGATTGGTCCACTGGGGTCGGAGTTTCGGGGGAGGAAATTAGAGGGGACCAAAAGGTCTACGCGTATTTATGCATATAAACGAGTGGAATTCGGTATGCAGATTCCTCTACGCAAGATCAACATTACTGTAAACTTTGGGCCAAATTGCCCCAATAGGATCGAAGTTGTGGGGGTGGCAATCACTTGGTCTTTAGAACTTTATGGTAACATATAGAGTGTGATATATCATTCGATCGAAAATGATGAGAAAGGAAAGAATATAGGGTTCTTTTATATTTTCTAAATACAAGGTTCGAGAAAATCAATTTTTGATTTAATAAAAATGGGGGGGGGGGGGGGAGAAAAAGTGCAGATGAAAAAATAAAAAAATAGATGAACTCAGGGCTTCCGCTACTTTCCTATACCTTCCTCGGGAGGCTTAATTTCATGTTTATTCATTGCACATGTATAGTAATCATGACGTTGTGATTAAATTTGTAAGTTTTGTTGCATCATCATTATTATTATTTTTTACAATAATGCATCTGGCTTTATAATTTCTGTTCACACCTTATATGAACAGAAAAAAAGCTTTATCACAAAAATCTTTCTTTTTCGTCTTTTATCAGAAAAACTTTTATCATCATTATATAATGATATTTTTTATTTTATTTTTTTATTTTATTTATTTTTATTTTATTTTGCAATTTCGCAAGCAAAAGCTATAAAAGCCCAATTAGGTAACATAGATCATGTATAATTCTTCTGTTAATTAATTTTTCTCATTTAAAAACATTTCGGAGATAAGTATTAGTCACAAACCTGTTGTTAATAAAAAAAAAAAAAAAGTAGGATAAAAAAGTGTAAAAAGTGTATGTTAGAAATCTGTTAATAAGTTCATAATCGAATTTCATAGAAAACATATATAAGTTGCTAACTTCATCATCGGAATTCGTAGAACTTGTTAATCAAAAATGTATAAATAAACTTCTTCAGTATAAATGTTATCTGTTGTTTAAACTGTCATATCTTAATCTTTCAGCTATACTAAATATGGTATAACCAAGAACAGATGAACCTACCTACATCTGTTCTTGGTATAACTAATATTAGTAATCGGTTATATTTTATCGAAAATATATTTATTCAAGATACCATCTAACAAAGATAGCCGGGTTTTGTCACACTTTCAATTATCATGATGAATGTTTAGGTCTTTGGTCACCACACGCATCAACTCCGATGTAAAGTTTGCTCCCCGATCAGAAATTAATTCTTTGGGTACTCCATATCTACATATGATTTTTTCATTAAGAGCTCTAGCAATAGTTTCAGTTGTCTGTTCTGGAATGGCCTTCCTCAAGTAAATAACTCAAAACAAGAAATTAAGCCTCCCGAGGAAGGTATAGGAAAGTAGCTGAAGCGCCTTTATTATTATTATCATTGTTTGGGGAAGCCAAACTCGGATCAAGTACGGAAGCCAATCCCAGAGGCGAACCCAAAAAAGGGCCAAGCCCAAGGGACTCAAATTTTATTATTATTATTATTATTATTATTATTATTATTATTATTATTATTTATCAAAAATTGATTTTCTCGAACTTAGTATTTAGAAAATATAAAAGAACCACTATTTATATAAAAGAATAAAAATATGTCATATCTTCTTTCATTTCTCATCATTTTCGATCGAATGATATGTCACACACTATATATTGTCATATTTCTAAAGACCAAATGACTGCCATCCCCACAACTCCGGCCCCACTGGGACAATTTGATCCAAACTTCATAGGAATGTATATTTTGCCTAGAGGAATCTGCATATCGAATTTCACTCCTTTACATACCTAAATACCACTTAGATCACTTGGTCCCCTCTAATTCACACCCCCGTAATTCCGACCTCAGTGGGCCAATCAAAACCAAACTAAATAGCGAAGGTACTCATGCCTACAGTAACATACATTCCGAATTTCAACCTTCTATCTCAAAAAATGCAGAAATTATGAAGGGGATGGACGGACGAACAGATATTGTGAAACCAATAGGTTGATCTAAGTATAGATGGCAGCCCCTACGCTTTATGTATCTGAGGCTATGACGCTATGGTCGAAATGAGGAGAAAATCTCGGCAATGTTAAGAATACTGTATAAGAACATGCATGCAAATTATTCAGTTCCACAGTGTTCGAACAACAATGTTAAAAACAAAAATCTCAAGTTTCATGGATTTCCTACAGATCGAAAAATTCAGTGAGGTTAAATGAGATGTAGCCTAGCCCAATATTTAGCATCGTCACTTTCGTAAATCGTAATTCATTATAAAATTTGCTCACTGTTAGTCAAAACTTGTTTATTTCCGTCAGTTTTCGCTCCTATTAACTGAAGCTTTACTTTCACGTCTTTAACTTTCATCTTCACTAAACTTTTGTAAATAAACTAGAATAAAATTCATAAACCGTAGGGAATGCCATCTGGCGGATAGATTTGGCATTTAAATCAACCTATAAGTAGCTCCATTCTTCCGCTTCTTAATAAATTTATTTTGAAATGATAACCAGTGCTAAAGAATGCCCATTAATGTAATGTCATTAACACATTCCATGTTTATTTTTATTATGATTGTAGAAATAGCAGTTAACAGGAGAAAAGTAATTTTACATTTAATCTACTCTCAGCATTAAACAGGTTGGTACAAAGTCACAATACAACATTTTATTTTCTAACACCGACAGGGAAATTAAACATATGTGTACATCGATGTGAAATGAACTCTAGAGACTTAGCTAATTCATTTTGAGGTAATGACGAGCTTATAGGCTTGAAAGGTGGATTTTTAAAAAAAATGGAAAATGGGCATTATGACATATTGAACCAGATAATTTTCTCAGAAATTCATTCCACTTGTTGGATTTGACCTATCTGTCACGCTTTGAAAGTTATCGTCACTGTAAGTTTGCATGCCATGTGCTCAATTTGTTGATCCCCTTGTTGCATGCACGTAATCCACTCACGAGACATTCGAACACACACATCACAACACTCGATGGATTTTTCTTGCAGACGGTCCATCCTTATACTCCTTATCATAAATTTCTATATAAATAAGTTGCCTTAGGTATTCTCACACACTACGTTTACATTCACGTTTCGATCCGGATCGACTTGAGTTAATCCAAAATTGCCTCGCGTTTACATGCATCTAACTCGATCCGGATCGAGTCCGATAAGATGCCCTGTGGGTAAAGCTCTAGATTAGGAAAGTATGCCAGACTTTGTCATCTGCTACAAAATCCGCCATTGTTGGTTCAGTCGGCCTTATCACTTGAATTACGCTTCCTCTAAAATACGGCTCAATTTTTTAAAATTTTCTCATTATTATCGCCTTGAAATTTAATTGACAATCAATAAATTTTGTAATTATTGATTTTTTCTTTAAATTTTGTTTACAATTAAAATTTTCTATATATAAATAATAAGGTTGAGGTTATTTATAATGTTAACTGTAATGTTATTTATATGTCAAGTTTTTGATTTATTTACCTCAATTTAATAATCCTTAATAACTTTTAAAATGCATTTGTATGTTTTAAGTTTTTTATACTTATTTTTATCAAAACATAATTTTAATAGATTTTATCAAATTAATTTTTAGATTTATATCAAAAACTTCAATTTAATAGTTTATTTTAATTGTATTAAATAATAAAAATTATAAAATTACAATTATAAAAAAATTATAAATAATTATCAAATTATAATTTAATAAAATAGAAATTGTTAAATTGAAATTTTTGATATAAATATAATATTTAATTTGATAATTAAATTTTGATAAAAATATATATATAATACTCCAATTTGATTGACAATTTTAAAATTTTTAATTAGGAAAAATGACATTTTGATAAAAAAAGTTTACAAAAAAAAATTTAAACATGCAATGTATTTTAAAATTTATTCATTTATTTATTTATAGATATTTATTGTGTTGAGGTATAAATCAACCAAGAACTTATTTTAGCTAAAATTTTCTATATTTTTTCTTTCAACCAAACAGCAAATTTAAACTCGGATCGGGGTGTTGAAGCCTGTTTACATGCCACTTTTTGCAGGATTGACTTGAAACTGGTCTTTCGATCCGGATCGAAAGTGTGCATGTAAACGCAGTGTGTCACAGAGAGTAGTCGAGCAAATGGGGTCGGATGATCTCGGAAGCCATTCCACCACTCTGTCCAATTTAGCGACGTGGAAACTGGATATCAAGCCACTGAAGAACAATTGACCCATTATGCTGGGAAAAAAGGAAATTGCCATCTTCAGTCATCTGCTATGGCATGACTGGTTCTTTCCCCAGAAATCAGGGTCACCTCAATTCGCTCTTGTCTTGATAATGCCATCTTCAATCTTCAATCACCTGCAAGAAAATTAAGAAATTTACTGTAAAATTGTCATGCTAACTTTCAGTGACAGACAGGTCAAATCTGACAAGTGGTATGAAGTTTTTGATATATTTTACAAGACCGAAATTCTACTTGAATATCTGACCTCCATCTAATATAGCGGATTCAAAATTGTGGCCAAATTTGCACGTTCACCAAACTCTAGGTCCCCGTTTCCATTTCATACTGGCTTTTTAAATGTTTAATTTTCCTCTCGATTTTGCAAACAAAGGACTGTACTGGGACTTTTGGACCATCACGTACTTCACCATCAACGAGAGAAGACTTTGCAATAATGTCGATTGAAATCAGAAATTTAACACACCAAAAAATAATCAAAATAAAAGTTTAATTTAAACAACTACTGATAAAATGTGAAATCAGTTGTGTGGTTGTAAATGGGACGAGCTTTTTATTGAGGTACATTTTATCAGTAACATATACAGGATGTTTTCTTTGAAGAAATCGACCCAAATATCTACAAACTATTAAAATTGTCAACAATCTGTTAATACAATGCTATAGGAAAGTGAAGATGCGCAATCTGATGCTCATGTCAAATTTGACCTTTAAGGGGTCAAATCAAAACATAACTTTTTAACCGTGTAAGTTACAACAAGAGTGGCAATGGAAAACATGTAGAACAACCGTGTTTGCCCCTAAATCACCACTTTTACTTAACTTATTTAGTAGCGGAAGAATGGAGCTACTTATTTTTTCACAATGTCCGTCTGTCTGTCCGTCCCCTTCATAATTTCCACATTTTTTGAGGTTAGAGGTTGAAATTCGGAATGTAGCTTACTTTGGGCATGTGCACTTCACTATTAGGGTGTGTTTCGATAGACTCACGGACCTAGCGAGAGCCAACTCGTGTTAACTGTGGCTAGTGCGCTAAAGTGAGAATCGCGACGATCATGCTATCGAAACGCTATGGGGAGGTATCTTTGTTCAGGTGTTGTTTCACTTTCGGTTTTCGCTCTTTCTTCCTGCGCTGTATCAGAGATTTCTTGTTTATTACTGTTTATTTCTTGTTTAATTCCAACACTAACTGTAATTTACTGTTGATGTTGTTGATAGTAGACATCGACACGTTATATTATCGCGTTATAGCTCCACGAATACCACGATACCCGATCTACCCATACAGGATCGAAACGGGCTTCCGCCATCTTTAAACAAGCTGGATGGGATGGATCGGTTCTCACCAACGATATGAAATGAGTAGATCGCTTATGTGGCTGCCATCTTTGGGGCAATTTGAAGGCGGCGAAAAGTGGAACTAATCTCTATTGTTAGTCTAGGCGCCATTACTGTGGTTGGCAGAACAATATCGCCAGCCAAAGCGCCATTACTATATATCCGCTTTGTCGCCAGCTGAGCAAGCACCCCCCCCCCCACCAACATCGTGCTTGTAGTCTGAAATTTCTTAAGCGACCTTTCCCAAATTTAGATGCTTTTTATTAAATGCGGTATATAATTTCATAAATACCTCTAAACAATCATTCTGGTATCACTGAAACGACGGTAACATGGTTGAATATCGACATCTTTTATGTATCCATAACCACGATATAAAAGATGACCAGGATATTTACATGAGAAAAACATTCTAAGACGCAAAAAGATAAAAACACACCTGTGAAAGGTCAGTGAGCGATCTACTCATTTCATATCATTGGTTCTCACGAAGCTGTACGATCTCAGAAGCTCGGACCGTTTTGTGGGGTCGGGGCCTCCCTTCTCGTGAGGTTCTCGGCTCTATCGAAACGGGCGAGACCACCTCACGAAAACCTATCAAAACGATTCAGAGAAAGCAAACCCTACTATCGCGAGGTCCGTGAGTCTATCGAAACACACCCTTAGTTTGGTTTTGATTGGCCCATTGGGGTCGGAGTTTCGGAGGCTGAAATTAGAGGGGACCAAAAGATCTATGCATATTTATGAGCAGTACATCTCCGTATCCAGCGCCTTTCTAGAATGTGGAGGGGGTGTCCTAGTGTTTTTACACCTGGCCACACCCAAAAGGCGCTGGGCCTCACCCACAAGTGTGTGATTTAATAAAAACCTCTCCCCCCTCATTAAATTTGAATTAAAATTAATTTTAATCATATTTTTGATGTAGAGGGGGTGTTTCCCATGTATGAATAATGAATGAGTTTCATAATTTTGGGTGTGGTTCTGGCTGATGTCACAACCTCCCCTCCTCTCTGAGCGCCATGCAGTGAAGCACCACCACCTGTGTGAGAGGCAAGGGGTCTGGTTCTCAGAGCAAAAGGGGCTTATGTGTTTTTGTCTCACTATATAGACAATGTGCCGCCGATCGCTTTTGCCACCGAGCAGCGCTATCTCTGCTGCGCTGTCCGCCATTGCAGTCATTTGACTTTTGTACACTCAGTGGCTCACGTCAATGCAAGGTTTTAATTGTTTAAGTTTTATTTTCTGCTCAAATGCCTTTTCAAAAGAGTACAGGAAATATATGTGCGGTAGTAAGTTGTCAAAATAGTTATCGCACTTTCTATGTATGGAAATTTGAAGAATGTACTGAATCCCGAGTGGCGTTAAAACTAGTAGTAAATGTCTTGCTTAGCCTCCTTCATGTTTCAAACATTTCCGATGTGAATAAAAAAATTTAATTTGCAAAAACATTTTATTTAGGTTTTACAAAACTCACGACATTCACCATTCATATTTAAAATTCCTTGATGAAAATCTTCTACAATACTTGGTAACATACATATATAATAAAATTCCCTTAAACGATTAACATGCTTATCGATGTACTCATTATCATATCATATGCAGACAGTTTTCATTTTGTCATTTGTCCATTGAAGAAAATAGAAAAGTTCTCGTTTCGTGCAGTAAAGTTATAATTGACATTGCAAGTATACTGGTTCTACTTGGTCTTCAAATTTCAGAGATAGTTAACTTTAAACAGATTGGAAGATCTTCCGATGGCTACAAGATCTACTTCCCATACAGCTGGATCCGATTCAAAGAATCTTACTACTAATCTATCTTAACACAACTCTTTGCTTGATGAGACAATGCGTTAAATGATGCCGATGGTACAACTGAAATCATACTGTAAAATTACTGTAAAAAAAATTATTATTTAATTGCCAACGTCAGTTTAATAATTACAGTGGTGAGCAAATTAATGTGAACAAGAGGGAATTTTCACATAATTTGATTTCCTGAGTTTAGCAGGCCTGATTGACAGCTAATATGCAACTCTGATTACTCTCAGCTGTTTACTGTATTGTACTAAAATACTAATATAATTACTCCATGCTTCAATGAAAATACGGAAATTTCCCTCTTATTCACATTAATTTGCAACTATCATACATATCTGTATAATTTCTTCGATATTTAATTAAACACAGTGACCACGAGGAATAAAACACGGGAAAAGATCTCTCAGTGAGCATGCGAATAGAGGTAAGCAGATCAGTGTTTCTTTCAAAAATCATCTGCGTATAATGACTGTAATGGCGTCTTACTACTAGTGCCAATATGCGGATAAATACATGAACTACTCACGGCACATTGTCTATACTCTACTCTTCTTCCCTATATATATCTAGGAAAACAAGGGCTGCTAAGATGACTGACCCCTTCAAGTTGATTGCCTAATTACTAATTAACTTTTGTTTCTAGTACAACCAAAATTTTTTCCAAGCTATTTTACACTTTCTTCTAATTAAAACTACTTCTGTTTCAAGGTGACTTGTTTGTATTTGAATTTTCTGATAATGGGTGCGTTGTTTCAATTGACTACTGACAATGGACGATGTCCACGTAACCCGTGCGCCCTCTAGTAACAACAATGTCAACCCTCATTCCGGGTCTCAAAGAATGGCTCGCGTTAATTGCTGTGCCTTCCTGCAAAAATTATAAGTAGAGCAACCACATGACACTATTTTCCGAAAGATCAAAATAACTATAAATTTAATGATGGAATAGTTTTAATTTTTACATATTTTATCCGGTAAATTCACGACAGTTTTCAGATTGAAATATAGCCATTTATGAAGAGTTGAAGTGTAAATTACTTTTAAGTTTAACATTAAAAGACTATAAGCATTTCGGGAATATGCTACCCTTTTGTCCAATATATTCGGAAAGAGTTAATAAAATTTTAAAAAATTGATATAGTTAAAAAATGCATCCTTATTACATTCAAAGAGAAGAAAATAATCAAATTGCAGAAATTCTTCAAACATATCATAATTACAAAAATAGAAAAGGGGAGGAAAATTTTTGCGACTTTTCGGGGATATGCCACCTTCTTGTTCAATGTTTTAAATCAATTTGAGTAAGCTATATAAATTCATATAAATTTCCTTTATATATACTCCCAAAATACATAAACTGTTAATTTTTTTATCTTCAATTGTAATTGTTATTGTAACATATATCGCAGGTTTTAATAAATATGCAATATTTTATAATCAGAAGGCTGATTATAAAATTTGCTTAAAAAAACAAACAAAAAACAAAAACAAAACAAAAAAACATGCTATGATAGATTGAGTGGATATATTTCATGAAGAAATTCATAGACTTTAAGAATGTAGTGAGTATTTAATTTTATAATGTTAAATTTAATTTATTTAGATTTTTTTAGCTTGAGCTTGAATTAAATCATTCTCAACGAAAAAAGGCTAAAAATGCAAACAGAGAATTTCACTGTGAAGAACTAAGTCAAGAAAAAGAAATTAATGTATCAGAGGTATCAGAGTTGAATATTTTGTGAGGTAATTCATGTTTTCAGTGTTGGTAGCGAACATGGGGACCCGGTTGACCGCTTTCAAAATAAGCCACCATATGGCAGTAAAACAATAGCGCATGCGCAACTCCTATCGTGGACATCGTCCATTGACATAGCAAACTTTTATAAATACAGTTGAACACTGCAACAGGTTTTTATTTTAGTACAGACAATGGATGAAGCATTTTCTAGCCCTAGAAACCTGGCTGGGTTTGGTGGTGTGCGAGGATTAGCTTTACAAACAAGTCATTCTGAAAAAGAGACTGGTGAATGGTTAAGTGGTGTTCCAGCTTACACACTACATAAACCTGTTAGACATCATTATCCACGCAAGCGAATGAGAGTTTTCCCTCCATTTGACCAATTTCAAGTTGATCTGGTGGACCTATCGAGTCTGTCAAAGCAGAATGATGGGTATAAATTTCTCCTTACCTGTATCAATGTTTTCTCTCGATTTGCATGGGTTGTCCCACTAAAAACGAAGACAGCAAACGTTTCAAAAAGCCTTTCAAAAAATTTTCACTGAGGGTCAGGTTCCTCTAAAAGTGAACAGTGATAAAGGGAAAGAGTTTTTAAATAAACACGTTCAAGACTATTTTAAAGAACTCAACAATAATTTCTTTGCAACCGAATCCAATGTGAAGGCTGCAACAACCAAACGATTTAACCGTACCTTAAAAACCCGGATGTTTAAGATTTTTTACGTATTCCAACACACGTAGGTACATCGACGTCTTACCTGATCTCGTGCTAAGCTACAACAATCGTGTTCACAGATCACTGGGTATCGCACCATCTGAAGTTAATGGTCGAAATGCACCAGCTCTGTGGTTGAAAATGTGGCAATATTACACAGCAGCTCCGCTACAGATAGGAGATCACGTGCGTATTTTAAAAGTGAAAAACATATTTCATAAGGGTTATCTACCTAATTGGACTGAGGAAGTGTTTGAAGTTTCAAAAATCGTTTTTCGAAAGCCTGTTGTGTATAAAATAAAAGATTACAAAGGTGCTGAGATTGCAGGCGTATTCTATGAACAGGAGTTACAAAAAGTTAAAATGCCCGAAGTCTACAACATTGAGAGAATTATTCGAAGGCGTACAAGGCGTGGTGTCCGTGAAGCTTTTGTGAAATGGCAGGATTACCCAGACAGCATGAACAGCTGGGTTCGAGTGACAGATTTTTTATTCGTTTAATAAGGTGTGCTCTGTGTCAGTTGTGTTTGTGATTCGTCAACATGTATGAAGACACGGATTTCTACGTTACTTTATCCTCGAATACTGCGGCAGGTGACAAAAAACAGCCCAACACAACGGCTCATTTTATCACGCGACTACCACGTATGCTGTTTCCAACCACTTCATTAACGGAAACGCATTTCCCTGCCCTTTTCAAGAACATTACAGCTGTAAACAATACTTTTAAAATTGGTTTTAAGGATGATCAAATCGAGGAACAAATTGAATTCAACATTGTACCACCTGATAGAAATCCGACGCTCTCATCTTTCATACTTGAAGTCGAACTAGTTTTACAAGCATATTTGAAAGCTGTTCTTTTTTACCATGACACACTTCTTCGGCGCAAGACATTGCTATGAGTTACCCTCGAATATCGGGATTTGATTTAATACACCGAAATTCTGCAAGGTATTTAATGTTTCGCCAAATGCATTCTTTGAGAGGCATTTCTCTCTATCTCCAGATTACAATGCATAATTTAAGTGGGTATCGTCTTTCACTGTCACGTTAAGGTATCCCAAGTCTTCTTCTCTATATCAAAAAGTTGTTGAATTTAAGAGTACCAAATTGCGAAACAGGTTTGATACCTTCAATTTTTTAAAAGACAGCTTTAGAGCCATCGATATCGAGACAAATTTGGTTGATGATTTTGCTCGGTTTACAGGTCGCTCAGAACACTTCATTGAATTCCCAGCAGGTACCAATATTGGTTTTATATCGGACAGGTTTCTGAACAAGAAATTGAAAATACCTATGTCTATACCCTTAAATGATGCAGTCGACGGTTTCATCAGTTGTGTTATTTACAACCCGCATGAAACTCCAGAACAACGCATCTTAAAAATTCCTGAAGGGTATTACGATAACCGAAGAGATGTTGTTGAGGCGCTCGTTAAATTGATTCCTCAGAAAGAACAAGCGTTTTACATGCTCAATCTCACGCCCAACAAATGTTTTCATTCCAAATGCTCGGAGGGTCGATACATTAGTTTTAGCGAAGGGCTGTGCTACACTTTCGGTTTACAGACAGATCTCTCTGATACGGAACTCGATGTAAGCGAAGGCTCGACGCCATTCGACTTTACAAGAGGCATGCATCGTTATTATCTGTATACAGACATCATACAACCTCAAGTTGTGGGCAACACATTTACACCGCTCCTAAGAATCATTCTGGTTTCACATGCTAGAAGTGATTTATCAAACTTTTCATTCACCTGACTTCTTTCCCTTAAGTAAAAAGTTCATTGACATGATTGAAATTGCTGTTCATTCAGACCACGGTGATTTGCTCTCATTTATATCTGGCAAAACAGTTGTGAAATTACATTTTCGTAAGAAACTGCCTTAGAGTGAAATTGGTTTCTTTTCTCACTCCTCGACAATACAATAAATTGCTTCAAGATGCACGTTCCCTACAATCCAAACCAAGTGGCCATTTCACATTTGTATTTGAGTCAGAAGAGTAGTTGTCACGGAATTCACACGCCATCACGAATTCCGGTGACGGAGTCGATCTCTTTCGCATTCGCTATTTCTATGCGTCGGGTTGGAAAGAGAGGCGACGTAGAGCTCGTCGTCAACAACGTCGACACCAGAGAACCAATGGCAAGCGAGAGCGGGAATTACGTCGTGATGACGTGGAAAACCGACATCAAGGAGTTGGCTTTAGAGGAGTCGGAGAAGACGGATGGAAAAAAGAGTGGAGAAGCTCGAACATAGAGATACCGAAGGACGGCAGCTTGTTAGCGATCCTGAGGGAGGAGAAGGAGTGTGACCGAGTGAAGGAAGCATCCGCAACATCTCCGCCGAGCGACGAGCCCCGTGAACTGGCGAGCGAGGTGAGCAACGAGAACCCCGCTACGACGAAGGTATCAATGTGCCGACGTGGCAGAACGAACTGCGACGTTCTTTCTCCGGTTGAAGCCGAGCAATTTCCTGAACTCCCGCACTGTACATTTAGACCAGACATTAACTATCTAGTAAGCGCCAATTTTCAGATAGGTTTGTGCGCCCAATTATCTCAATTAACGTTTCCTAAGCTGCGGTGTTACGAGCTATGTTCTGCGTCGTATGTACAAGGCTTGTGGCTATTCGGCTTGTATACCTATGTTAAACATGACATGGGTTTTGTGCTTGTGAGAAAACCCCGCTAGAGCGTATCTAGTATTAACTATTAGGCATTCCCGCTCCAGCATAAGTCCCGTCAATTCTTCTTGCGGCGAATAGTATCGAGAAAACTTATCTCTGTTCTCGCTATTCGTACCATGCTAACTGAAATTCTATTTCAATTATAGAGCGCATTATCGAGTCCAGCCTAACGTGCTTGTTGTGACCAGCGATAAGTTTTACCGACTAGTGACATTATAATACTGGCTAAGACTTCCTAATGTTAGCGGTGTAATTGTGTTTTTGTGTTAAGCTTCGGGCCGAGTGTACCTATCAGAGATACGAGTGCTCGAGAGTTTCTTTCGCATATTAACTTATCGTCAATGATCGTATGTAATTATCATCATTGAATGGTGTGCTTCACATCATAGTGTTGTGATTGTTACTGTTATGCTCCGCACAACGGTTATTTATTTGGTGTTAAGGAAGTGCCTTATACTCATCTACGATTTCTACGAATCGTGAAATCCTCACGTTAGTGCGTGTTACAGTTATGTTCATTCATGATATTGCTGAGAAGGCTAATTATTGGTGTTAGTTTATACGCCTTTGTATACCTTTATTCCTTAAGCTTTTAGAATTAAGGTTTTCTCTAATTTTGCATTTGATTATTTGGTATAAATAAATACTTTTATTTTTCAATTCGCCTTATGTCATTGTGAAATCTTTCCACTGCGCATACTCATCAATTTGCGTTATTTCTGCTCATGACATCGGCAGTGCGTGGTACCAGAGCACGTACACTCCACGACCAACAATATTTGTTTTTGCTTGTGCACTTATTCTTGTGTAGTGGGTTTATTTTTCTGAAGTATTTGAGTGTCGATGATTAAAGTGTTATTGTATGCTTGTGGTGTTTCACCGTCTACAGTTCATATTGTGGTGGTCCGTTTAAAAAAAAAAAAGTGAAAGTGAGGTGCTACGTTAGGGTTCATGTATACCCCCTTGTGTCTTCTACCATAAGTTTTGGTGGTAGTGTGTTTTGGAAAAAAAAAAAAAAAAAAGAAAAAGCAGAAGAGAGAGTTCCTCTTTTTGATGTGTTTTTTTTTTGTGTGCCAACTTCATAAAGTGCTTCACTGTTAAGTTTCATCAAGTACAGTTTTCACCTAAGTGTGTTGTTTGTGTTTATGTACTTATGCCAGAATTAGGCGGTGTGACAGTTCTACTCAAGTAAACGGTGTTTTTCTTTGTGTGCTTCCGTGGTGAAATTTCGTCGTACGTTTTAGCTATGGCAAAGAAAAAAGGATCAGAGAAAAGCAAACTGGAAAAGCAAATAATTAAATGCTTACAAAAGAACCGTTATAAGAACGACATAACGTTGTTTAACCAGTGTTTTAAGTCTTTAATCAGCCAGGTACAGTCAGTTCCCGATAGAGAAAAGGTTCAGCTATATGTCAACGCCTTTCCCAATTTGGTGCAACAGGAATTTTGCCAAGGTTAAACTGCATTACCTTGGTAATGGACAGAGCAGCAGAAATTGTTAAAGTCGACAGGAAGAAGGTCGTTGCTGACATCGCTTCTGCAGCAGTGCAAACGCCCATAAAGGCATTCGCCGATGGAAGTTGGATATGCCCCTTCCAGCAAAGGAAAGAGCAGGACCCCTCAAAGAAAGTGAACGTCGTGCAAGAAGCAGAAGAAGACACTGCAAAAGAAGTCCCTCTAATGGCAGTCAATCCAGTTCATCACGGGGTCAACGCCTTGGAGGAACTAATAAAGAGACACTATAATAAATGCGCTAAAACAAGGAAGCTCCTACAGAACATACAAGGGTCGTATTTCCAAGAGGACGGACTTATTTACAAGAAATCAGGCAACAGATCAAGATTAGTGATACCTCGCGTCAAAATTGTTATAGACGCCATCTTTAAAGCGTTACATTGCGACCCGACAGCTGGCCATCCCGGAACAGCTAAGACGCTGAAAAAGGTGAGAGACCGTTACACCTGGCAAGGGTTGCATGCGGACATAAAGAAAGTGGTAAGGGAGTGCCAACTATGCCAGCAAAATAAGGTCCCTAGACAAAAACCTTATGGAGATCTTCAGGTGTTGGACGTTCCTCCGCATCGATGGCATACAATATGCCTTGACTATGTACTTCCACTTCCGGTTACGAGTCAAGGCTACGATGCCATCCTCACCGTAAACAAAAAGCTTACGAAGAGGGTGCATCTACTACCGTGCCGTTCCACCATCACGGCCGAGGAGACTGCTAGGATGTTGATCAACCATATCTTCAAGCTCCATGGTTTCCCGTCGGTGATAATTTCTGATCGCGACGTACGATTCACCTCTGAACTTTGGCGGCATATTTTCAAAACTCTGGGTACCACATTGAAGTTCGCATCGGTATACCATCCTCAAACCGACGGGCAATCAGAGCACTCTAATCAAAATATGATCCAGGTTCTACGACACTACCTGAATCCTGACAAATCAGACTGGGACGTTTATTTACCTACCACGGAGATTGCCATTAACAGCACGGCATCCGAGGCTACAGGTTTCATTCCATATTATTTAGACCTAGGGAGAAACATTATTATCCCCCCCCTCCTCTGTTAATAAATTTCAAGAAGAGAAATTGTCGCCAACAGGCCTCACCACGCATTTAATGCGCTTATTGAAAATCGCCCAGAGAAAAATAAAGAGAGCCAATAAAATGTATGCTAAGCACTACAACAAGCGGCATAGTAAATTCAAGCTTAAAATGGGAGATAATGTGTTGGTGAAGGCCTCAAGATTATTACCACGAAGGCAAATAGGTAAAAAACTCTCTCCAAAGTACGTCGGCCCATTTAAAATCCAACGAGTTATCAACAGGGTGTCAGCTAAGCTTGAGATCCCGGTGCGATGGAAATGTAGGAATAAAGTCTTATATTGTTCGTTTTTAAAACGCTACATCGAGCCGTCTGCTATAAGGAACTCACCTGGCCCCATTAAGGACCCGTTGTACCAGGATGTCTACAAGGTAGGTAGAGCCCCTGTTAGATGTCAAGGGAAAAAAGCCCCGATGTCAGTTCCTGGTTAAATGGACCGGTTACGACAAACCGACTTGGGAACCGGAGGCTAATATGCATCGGTGCCAAGGTCTTATTACCAAATTCTTCGAAGAACGCCGAAAACATCCGGCTAATAGAGGTGATGAAGAGGTCAAAAGGACTAGGAAGACAACGCCTGCTTGCATGCTGCATAGTGTCAACAACATCAACAAGCAGGAGTTTCTGCCGTTGGAGGCGGCGAGCATGTCACGGAATTCAGACACCATCACGAATTCCGGTGATGGAATCGATCTCTTTCGCACTCGCTATTTCTATGCGTCGGGTTGGAAAGAGAGGCGACGTAGAGCTCGTCGTCCACAACGTCGACACCAGAGAACCAATGGCAAGCGAGAGCGGGAATTATGTCATGATGACGTGGAAAACCGACATCAAGGAGTTGGCTTTAGAGGAGTCGGAGAAGACGGATGGAAAAAAGAGTGGAGGAGCTTGAACATAGAGATACCGAAGGACGGCAGCTTGTTAGCGATACTGAGGGAGGAGAAGGAGTGCGACCGAGTGAAGGAAGCATCCGCAATATCTCCGCCGAGCGACGAGCCCTGTGAACCGGCGAGCAAGGTGAACAACGAGACCCCTGCTACGACGAAGGTATCAACGTGCCGACGTGGCAGAACGAACTCCGACGTTCTTTCTCCGGTTGAAGCCGAGCAATTTCCTGAACTCCCGCACTGGACATTTAGAACAGACATTAACTATCTGGTAAGCACCAATTTTCAGATAGGTTGTGTGCCCAATTATCTCAATTAACTTTTCCTGAGCTGCGGTGTTACGAAGCTACGTTATGCATTGTATGTACTAGGCTTGTGGCCATTCGGCTTGTCTACCTATGTTAAACATGACATGGGTTTTGTGCTTGTGAGAAAACCCCGCTAGAACGTATCTAGTATTAACTATTAGGCATTCCCGCTCCAGCATAAGTTCTGTCAATTTTGCTTGCGGCGAATAGTATCGAGAAAACTTATCTCTGCTCTCGCTATTAGTACCATGCTAACTGAAATTCTATTTCAATTATAGAGCGCAGTATCGAGTCCAGCCTAACGTGCTTGTTGTGACCAGCGATAAGTTTTACTGACCAGTGACATTTTAATACCGGCTAAGACTTCCTAATGTTAGCGGTGTAGTTGTGTTTTTGTGTTAAGCTTCGGGCCGAGTGTACGTATCAGAGATACAAGTGCTCGAGAGTTTCTTTCTCATATTAACTTATCGTCAATGATCGTATGTAATTATCGTCATTGAAAAGTGTGCTTCACGTCATAGTGTTGTGATTGTTACTGTTATACTCCGCACGATGGTTATTTATTTGGTGGTAAGGAAGTACCTTATACTCATCTGCGATTTCTACGAATCGTGAAATCCTCATGTTAGTGCGTGTTACAGTTATGTTCATTCATGATATTGCCGAGAAGGCTAATTAATGGTGTTAGTTTTTACGCCTTTGTATACCTTTCTTCATTAAGCTTTTAGAATTAAGGTTTTCTCTAATTTTGCATTTGATTATTTGGTATAAATAAATACTTTTATTTTTCAATTCGCCTTATGTCATTGTGAAATCTTTCCACTGCGCTTACTCATCAATTTGCGTTATTTCTGCTCATGACAGTAGTGGCTTACCTGTGTTTAGAGGCACCTCATTTCAGAGAGGAAATGGAATCAGCTCTGTATTTTCCAATCTGTTTCGTTTTTCTACATCGCTACTCAAATCTATAGGTCAAATTCTTGGTTGCCATGCCTTAAGTGGTGGGTTTTCTGTTTTTAATGATGTGATACAAAGTCTTTACATAACAGCTCACAGAGACTGCGCAAAGTTTCCCTAGCAACTCCGCTTGGCATAACGATGGAGGACTTCTCCTCACCACAAAGTTCTTTTTTTACTTGGCATTGTCGACTTGCTCATCTTAATGCCCAATCCATTAAAGATCTTCAAAAACTTGCTGTGTTAAAAATTGATTCTCAACCGTCTTTTAAATGTGATACATGCGTCCGTGGTTAATCGCATCGTCTGCCATTTCCCAAAACTGATACCACTCGAGCTATGAATCTTCTCAATTGGTACATTCTGACATATATGGTCCAATGTCTGTTTCCTCTAAAGGTGGAGGACGGTTTTTTCTTACTTTCATCAATGATTTTTCAAGAAAATGTTTTGTTTATTTTCTGAAAACAAAAGATCAAGATTTATTGAATTTGAAGCTTTTCACAATAACAATTCGAAAAGGGAAGGAAAACATTCTTAAAGCTTTTGTCGAGAATCAACCGAAAAAAAATCAAAGTATTCCACTCTGACAATGGAAAATATATTTCACAACAAATGAATAATCTATGTAGCCCTTTCAGACCCCATTTTTTTCTTTTAATGGCAAAATTTTTTCCTTGCTTGAAAACTGCTAAATAACATGTGCTATTGATAAGAATACGATACTTTAAAATTGCGATTTACGACGATACATCACCCACTCACGTCCACCACAATGGAGATGGGTGCCTTTAAAAATTATTTTTATAATAGAATAAACAAATATAAAAATAGAAATAATACAAATATATAAATAATACTTGTACATGAATTTAAGAGCCAGATACATAAAAATCATATATGTCTATTGTAATGGACACAGGGACTGAAAGGGTTAAACAATCTGGCATACTGCATCAGAAAACCGTTCCCTACTCTCCTGAACAAAATAAAGTAGTAGAACGATTCAACAGTACTTTAATCGAAGCAGCTCGTTCTACGCTTCTTCACTCAAGTCTTAAGAATATTTTTTGGCCTGAAGCAGTCTCTGCAGCTGCTTATATTCGTAATCGGTGCCCTATCCGTGCAGTTAAAAATCATACTCCGCAACATGTATGATCTGGACGAACACCCAATGTATCTCATCTTCGTATCTTTGGTTTCGAGCCATGGTACACGTTCCGCGTTGTAAACGTAAGAAACTCGATTCCACAGCTTGGGTTTGGCATTTTTGTAAGATATAGAGAAGAAACGAAAGTTACCATATATATAACCCTCAAACAGAAGAGGCACATACTGAGTGGAATGCAACATTTTTTGAAAACCAGTTCCCTTATTACAAAATGAATTCTCCGATTTCTGATCCATTTATGTCTTCTGCTGAAGTTCCAAATATTGAGCCTTCTACCGTTACGAACGTTAATGAATCTTACCCCTTTATTCAAATGCCTGGTACGTCGTTTGAAAGCGGCAATGAAGTGTCTCAATCCGTTTCTGCTGAAGAAAACTTAGAAGTTGATTCCTTCACCGCGCCTGAATCTCGACGTTATCCTCAGCGTATACGTCCCAAACCCCCTCTTTTTTTAATGATGACTACGTTGCTTTTCAGGCATCTTTATGTGAAAATACCCCACAAACACTGGCTGAAGCCTTAAATAATGTTGATTCAATTCGTTGGCAAAAAGACATTGACGAGATGGGTCATTCTCACGAAAATGGTACAAATCATGTCCGCTACTTTTGATTTTTTTTCTGAAAATTTCAGAAATGCTACCAATTAAACACATTTTTTTATTTATTCTTCACTTAATTCTGTATAATCAGGTATTTATTGTTTTGACTTAAGTGATTTATAAAAGTCTTAATTTTTTTTTATTAGAAGAACAAGTAGGACAAATCTTGATGTCCCAACTTCAAATCAATAAGAGTTAAAACATTATTTAAGAAATTGCTTAAATACTACAACTATGTAAGTTATCAATAACTTTGCACATCTTACATAAAAATAGTTTTAACAATAAATTTCATTAAAAATATTCTTTTTAATAAGAAAATTTGTTCCTTGTTAATGTTCCAACATTTTATGTATATTTGAATGTCCACTATGTTACAGCCATTTCAAAAATAAAATAATTAATTAAATTGAACCTGGCAACAATTTTGAGATGACTAAGTAGTTCAACTTCCATGCTTAGTCCCGAGGACGCGGGTTCGACCCCGGCCGAGGACGACGAGGATTTTTTCAGGGGGAAAATCCTGAGATCACGCACTTCCTTCGGAAGGGAAGTAAAGCCGTTGGTCCCGTGTAGTCATTTGCTGGCTGCACGTTAAAGAACCCTTGCAAGGCAAAATTTGCGACCCCTATAACGCCGTCCTGAAATGACCATGGCAGTTGAAAAGAACGTTAATACCAAACAAACCAAACCAAACCAAACCATGCTTAGTCAGCCATTTTGGATTCCACAGTCAACTTAATTTGAGGTTTTTAATGTCCACTATGTTACATTTAAATTAATGATTAAAATAAAGTTTTTTTCCTGAAATTGCATATAAACTAGTAAATTTAATATTATTTTTTCATTTAATATTATTTTCCTTATTGTTACTTTTTTATTTTTATTAGAAAATAATTTTTTGACTTAATTGTCCACTCTGTTACATACTTTGGGACATATGTTTTTGCATGAAAAATGAGTATTTTTGTTTGTGTTTTGCGATGAAAGTTTATGCTTGCCTAATGAAACAAAATCTTAATACAAACAGAATACCAAGGAATAAAAAACTTAAAGTTTCAGATATTTATTCCTTTGCTTTGTTGGATGAGTCCAGTGGTGTATCTGATGATTGCCTATTAAAGAAGTGAGTGCTAAAAGCGTGAAAGCCTGCATATACATGCTTCTTGAATTTAAAGCTGGTGGTGCTAGAAAGTTAACATACTGTGTGTCTCAAAAGTCGCGTGCCATATGAATAGGAGACTTTAACTTCGGCTTGTTTTAGTCGCCACTAGAGTGCAGCAGGTGTCCAAGTTTGGTATTGGTCATTTCCGGTCTATGAACTGAGAAGCGTGTTTGTTAGCTCTCGATCTTGCATCGCCTCCAAAAATAGTTAATGTAGTTTCATTTTCACAAAAATCATGCCAGTTAATTGCTGTGTCCTACTGTGTACAGCAAATTCAAAGAAAAGCAAAGGTTTAATGTTCCATCCATTCCCCAGTAAGCATGACATGCTTGCAAAATGGAAAAATGCAATTAGAACTGGAAAGTGAGTGAGTAAATGGATGAAGGTTTGCAGCCTTCATTTCAAGTCTGAAGATTACATCACAACCAGATTGGGTAAGTACAATTATTGCGTTTAATATTGAAAATAACTACTGCTTAAAGGTTGATTTTTTTAAAGTAGACAAGAAAATATTAAAAAAGACTGCAATCCCATCTGAACAACTACCAGTAAGATCTCATGATAAACCATTTCAAAACCGACGTAGAATCCTATCCCGCTTGCCTCCTAAACCAAATGTTGAATCCTGCACCTCAGATACTCCTGATTTGTCACCCATAAATCTTAATAATGCTTCTGGTGATAGTTTCCTTGCTGCAAATGTAGAGGTAGTTACAATTTAAACTGCTGGAGTAGGTTAAGTTGGTTAATTTATATGCATTTTTAATAGAGTTGTTTCTAATGTTTAGGTGGACAACGTTGATAGCAATTACTTAATTATGGATGAAGTAACTCATGAAAATCACAATGAAAAATCCTCACAAGCAAGCCATTCAACAACTACCCGAACAGAAGTTTTCATAATAAGAAACAGATTACTATCGGTTCAGTGGTTACCAACATCAACTTTCAAACATTATTGTGGGTTATCCAAAAATCAATTTGATTTGCTCTATAATTTAATCTGTGGGAATGGAAAATCAAGTCTTATTCAAGAAAATTTGTAGTACAGAAGATCAGCTGTTGATAACTTTATTCAAGTACCGCCATAATTTTCCATATACAACTATTGGCTCCCTATTCAATATTAAGGCAACATTCATTCGAAAAATCTTGAACGTTTGGACCCTTAGAATTTTTGAAGAGTTAAGGAAAATTGATTTTTTCAGTATGGCTAAGAAAAGAGATACTGATTATGATATTATAATAGACTGCACAGAAATTCCCATTGATAGGAGTGGGGATCCTTTGATTCAACAAGTGACATTCTCAACATATAAGAATAGAAACACTTTCAAGAGTCTGATTGGTGTGGGTGAGCCTGGGGTGGTGATGTATGTTTCTGAATTATTCGGTGGGTCCGTGAGTGATAGGCAAATTGTGTAAGAGTGTGAATTCTTAAATTTACTTAAAGAGGGAATGTATGTATTGGCAGACCGTGAATTTGACATCTCTGATTTATTGGAAAAAGGGAAGGTACATTTGAACATTACCCAATTTAAAAAAGGTGGCCAAATGTCAGAGACGGATATAGTTAAGACCAGAAAAATAGCAAACAGAAGAATTATTGTTGAAAGGGTCATAGGCTTGGCCAAGAAAAACAAAATTCTTAAAGATCCTTTACCTACTCATTTGTGGCCAATTTCAACCCAGGTATATTTTCAAATTTGTTTTATGATATCAAATTTGAAAGCATCAATTAAATGATTGAATAATCAAGAAATACAAATGTGAAATAAATAAATTTAATTTTTTAAAATAAAATAAATGTTATTTTCATGGGTTTTGGGTATTTATATCATTAGGCATGTATTTAATAACAAAGGTGCAAACCTTTTTGGTAATCTAGATCTATCTCTTTCAAAATTTTATTGCAAATGAATTCATCATATGAAATCCACTCTGTATAAATACCCTTGTGGTACAAATTACAAAGTCTGTTTTCTCTATTTTCACCACATAATTTGCATTTGCACTTGGGTATAGTATGCTTGGCTATTGTTGAGTGTGGATATTCTACCATGTTTATTTAAATACGGTGCAGCAGTTGGGATTTCATTTCTAATTATAAAAGGGCACTTAATCCCTACAAGGAATAAATTATCTTCAGATTTTCCATCAGGTGAAAGAGCAAAATAGGCTCGTTGTTCATCTATATGTGAACCACAATTGATAATCTTATTACTTGTAATTTTGCAGTATTGCTTCAGTGTAATGAATTCATGGGTTAAGCCCCATTTGCAGGCTTTTCCTAGCTTAACAATCTTGCCAAGAGAAAATTGTCTATTAGCTGGACCTTTTAGAAATTTAAGAAAAAAAATAATAAGATATAAAGTGTGCAGAAACAATGAATTTATTAAGAAAAAAAATGTTCACCATGGTTCACGCAAGTTACGTATTTTAAAAAACTTGGCAGCAAATAACCTCCTTCCTCTCTGTAAACTAGCTTCTAATAAATAAAGGAGAATCCGAGAAGTGATACGGAAACAAGAAAGAATTTATTGCCTAACGCGTTTCCGTATCACTTCTCGGATTCTCCTTTATTTATTATAATTATCGTGATACTAGACATGGATATTCTCAAAACTAGCTTCTGCAAACCTTTGCTGAAACCACCCATGAAATACGGGTGTTGTGAAGAAAACATACTTTTTGTTATCCAATGATTGTATACCTTTATATCCACTTAATGGAAATAAAATTGACGATGTTTTTGGCAACTCAGGAATATCCACTAATACATGCCCCAAATCATTATTTCTCCAGAGTGATAACCTAAAAGAAAATACCATGCTTAGTGCGATATTTCAATCCACAATTTTTTTTAAATTATATGTAAAAATTACAGCTATCTTCTAATTCAGCATTAGTTCGTGTTAATGTTGCGCCAAGCTTTCTCAGTTCTTCTTTAATTTCATATACTTTCATTTTTATTTATAAACTGATCTTACTTCACAAAACAGAACTTTATCTATTAGAAATCATATTGGGAAGGAAAGAATTATACCAAAACAGGACACATACTGCCATCTGGTGGCGTTATTCCAAAACATTTATGATAAAGTCTCCTATAGTTTATGAATGTTGGCTTTAGGTTCACACGGTTTCGCAAGTTTATCGTTCATGTTCAAAATGTGCACCATGAACTCGAAGACAATGTCTCATACGATCCAAATTTTCTTCTGTCACGCGTAAAAGTATAGCTGGTGGGCTTGGAAATATCAAGGTGCCGGGGATGAAATTCGTCTGCAGCTTCTCGAGATGTTCTGTACAAAGAAGTATCAGCTCTACACGTTGTTCCGGTGTCAGCATTATTCCTCTACTTCACTATTTCACTTACAAAATCAAAGCAACCAATTAATCCATTTAGCACGCGACTTTTCAGACACACTGTCTAAATATATTGTCATGGCTCAAAGTGACATTGAAGAAGATGACGAAGTTATGTGATGACCTTAAAGACAACAAATAACGAGCGAAAATTATTTAAAACGATTGACACAGATATCTCCGATGTTCATTTGATCAAATTAAAAAAATCCTAGCAGAGCCAAAGTTAAAACTATTAGATGGACATAAAGTATAAAGAAGGGCTCTTTTACCACAACAAAAAAAAGAGCTCTCTTGTTGTGGTAAAAGAGCCCTTCTTTATACTTTATTACGATTATCCACATACCTCTTTATTCTTGTTTTCGATTGTGGACATTTGCCCCAATATTGATTTACTAGAATTATCATCTATTAGATGGACGTTTATAATACGAATTTCCGTATGCTGTTGATGTTTTCTAAAAAGCTTGATATTTGTAAAAAGTAAATTTAATACAATATTTATGAAAGTAGAATGTTGTTTGTTTGTTATTCTTTCATAAATTTACAGATTAATCCTATCTACAGCAGTTGTGTCTACTCTGTTACAATTATGTCCACTCTGTTACAGAGGTGTTTTTATTGTAATTTCAAATTAAAAAATAAAAAAAAATTGAATTAAGAGTATTAACCTGTTTAGATAGATGAAATGATACTCAGAATAGCGCAATTTTGATCTTATTTAACTCTATTTGATATGATAATCTAATTTTTGTACATACTTTTTTCAATTTTGCATTTTGAAGCATGAAAACTATCAAAAAAAATATAAATTTATTCTTTATCATAAAATTTTCCAGCATTTATATAAAATAAATGTTCCTTTTTTGTGTTGCAAAAAATATTTTGAAAAATAAATGAATTTACATAATTTAATCCAACAAATAGATGTGTAACAGAGTGGACAAAATCTCCCATAACCAATCAAAAAACTATGAAAATCACATATTAATACTAAGTTGATCTAATTAATTTTTACATAACAGATAAATTCAATCTATAAGCTTTTTTTTAATATTAATTTAAGTTAGATTAGATAATTTTGAAAAAAAAATTTTTTGAAGCATCAAATGTACCATTTTCGTGAGAATGACCCAGATACTGCAATCTCATTATGATATTCGTACGTGGATTCCAGCTAAGCTTCCTCTAGGACGAAAGGCAATTTCAATGAAGTGGATATTCAAGATCAAGCGGACTGCTGATCGTTCAGTAGAATGTTACAAAGCCCGTTTAGTTGCTCGTGGATGTTCTCAGCGCTATGGTATTGATTATGAGGAAACTTTCTCACTGGTCATCTGCATGGATTCTATTCGACCTCTGCTAGCTCTTGCTGCTCAATATGATTGGCATTCAACATATGTCGTCACAGCTTTTCTTCATTCCGTTTTAGATGAAGAACACAATATACGTCCTTCTGGTTCTATATGCCATCTTCTCAAGTCAGTTTACGGTTTAAAATTAAGCCAGTCGTTCTTGGTACCTTTTATTACATAATATCCTTCTCGATCTTGATTTTGTCCCGTCTTCATATGTTACTTGTGTCTACTTCCAGTTCGAAGGGGGGGGGGGGACAGTCATAATTGGAATCTATATAGATGATCTTTTGATTTTCGGTGATGACAAAGCTGGCATTGACAAGTTAAAAGGTCAACTTGTGCAAATTTAAAATGAAAGATGTCGGTGAAGTAAAGCATTGCTTAGCTATGAGAATCACCCGAGACCGAATTAACAAACTGATTGATCAGGAAGCCTATCTGCACGTTGTCCGTTTTGGCATGTCTGAGTGTCATGGTATATCTACTCCGTTGGAACCAGGTCTACCTTTGTCCAAGCAGCAAGAACTGCAGAATAAAACAGAAAAAAAGGAAATGTCTCAAGTTCCTTAAAGAGAAGCAATCGGCTCACTCATATTTGCAGCTTATTCAACTCGGCCTGATATCGCTTTTTCCGTTAGTCTGCTGAGCAAGTTTAATAATAACCCTGGTAAAGCTCACTGGAAAGCACTAAAACGTGTCCTACGATACATAAAAGCAACTCTTTCGCTTAAGCTCAAGTATGACACAACAATACCATATTTTCTTGCATACGCTGACGCTGGCTGGGCAAATTGTTTGGACACTCGTAGATCAATTTCTGGATATACATTCATGCGGTCTGGAATAGCTATAGCTTGGATTTCTAAACAGCAGTGCTCTGTAGCTCTCAGTTCTAACGAAGCTGAACATATATCATTAAGTTCAGCAACTCAAGAATGTGCGTGATTGCGTGGTCTTCTTCACGAAATTAACTGCAGAAAACATCAAAATTTCTAGTGTTTAGTTTATTGTGGTAATAAATCTGCAATTCAGTGTGCCGAAAACGATAAGTTTCGTGCTCGAACAAAGCACATTGATGTCCGACATCATCACTTCAGAGACAAGATCCAATGGGGTGTATTAATTTGCAATATATTTTTTGACAAGATATGGTGACGGATATTTTTACCAACCACTTTCAAGCTCATGTCTTGGACTCTGTTAATTAATTCTACATTGAGATTCTGAATTAAAGGGGGTGTTGATGTGGGATTTTTATAGATGACACTGTGACTATCCATGAGTTTTGTTAGATGTTTTTACATTGTTACCTTTGTTGTACGTTCTGCTATGTGATGATTAAAAAGAATTATTGAACTACTGCCGATTGTCTCTTGCTTACAGGAAAAAACATTCTCCGGGTTTTTATCACACCCAAACAGGTCCATCAGATTGGAATAGTGAATAGCGTGACTCATCACTCCAAAGAATAGCTATCCATTCTTCAACGATTCAGGAACGACGGTCGACACACCAGATCAAACGACGCCTCGCATTAACATTTTTAATCATCGTCTTGTGGTACAGCCTCTCTACCATGATAACCGATCCTCTGGAACTCTCCGCGGATAGATTTGTTACTAACGGCGCTTCCAAAAGCATTTCCAACCTCTTCAGCGATCGAAACGGCAAAAGAAGTGTTAGAATTCTTGACATGGCTTCTCGATCAACCCCCGCATGGCTTCTTTAAGCTAATTTGTTGCATTGATAATTTGTAGCATTTGCTTTATCATTATTATACGCTTTTATTCAACTTGCTTTTCTGGAGGTTCGTGTGTCCCTCAAATCTTGCAACCAATATTAAACCAACTTCCCGACAAGATAGAGAGTTGAAATTTGATACACATACACAGGACCGATGACAATGCATGCTAAAGGAAACATTTTTCAAATCGGTTCACTGGTTCGTGTTCTAGGGCACCAATTCATTTCAGTCGTCTCTCCATAAGTCGGAGGAACGATTGTTATACGAATTACTTAATTGTTTCGACCAAACAATTAATTTTTTAAATTGTTGACGCCGGCTTCAAGAGATATCATAATAAAACATTATAAAAGCCTGTTTTGAAAAAAAAACAACTTTTTTTTTTCCTCTTATCTTATTACAACCTCTGACAATTACGTTCGGTGAATGAGTTCACACAACAAAATGCAAAACAGATAGAGCCACATTTACTTTATAGAAACGATAACAGTTATGTGGATAATAGATATGTGAACCTTAACACTAAAAAACTCTTTCACCACAACAAAAAACAAATTGAAATAATACAACCTGATAATCCTGTAAACGCTTTTCGAATGCCTTGCATTCATCATTCAGCAGTCTAAGTCGGACTCAATTAATCCTAAGGCGAACTCGAGGAGGTCTGAAAAGAACTGACTTAGAGAGATCGAATCCGGGTATATATCACACAGGAAAGCCAATCAAAAAATAAAACAAGACAGTACTCGTCAATGACTGGGTAACTTAGAAGCCCATTCGATCAATGATGATTCAGCAATGGGACCCAAGTCCGATTTTAATCATTCAAAAGCATTCAAAAGCGTCTAAGAGGTGTTTTTTATTTATCGATTTTATTAATTTTACATTTTCTATGGAAAAATCGTGGCCGGTTTCTAATGAATGTTTCGCTATTGAAGACTGACTGCTCCTTCCGTATTTTCTATGACTTAAATGTTCCTTGAACCGGGTCTCTAAACTGCGGATCGTCTGTCCTTTGTACACCGTAGGGCAGTTGGAACAAGATGCTTCATACACTACTGTTTATAAAAATCGCAACACCCTGATGGAATGGTCTAATCCATATGCAATTTGCAATATTTGCATACAATGGGTCAGAGTATAAATGATTAGATTTTCAGAGTAATTGCTTTAAAGAACACCATGCCTCGACGACGACGAAGGGTACCTTATCAACAGCTGACAGACTTTGAAAGAGGACGCATAATTGGTCTGCGTGAAGCGGGATGGTCGTATCGTGACATTGCTGCTCGTGTAGGACGTAATGCAACGACAATTATGCGTGCATGGAGGCAGTGGAGCGAAGAGAACAGGGCACACCGAAGACCAGGCTCAGGAAGACCCAGCACGACGACACCGCGAGATGACAGACACCTCTATCGCATGTGTGTAGCAGATCGTACAGCCACTTCCACAGTGTTAGCACAACAGTGGGGTGCTACAGTAGGCAGGACAATGTCTGCTAGCACTGTACGACGCCGTTTGATTTCCAGAGGATTGATGGCACGAGTACCATTGTTGCGAATTCCTTTGACTCAAAACCACCGGCGCCTCAGGTTGCAATGGGCCCATCAACACCAACAGTGGCAAGCTGAATGGCAACAAGTTGTGTTTTCGGATGAGTCAAGGTTTAACTTGCAGCACCATGACGGCAGGATACGAGTCAGAAGACATCGTGGCGAGCGCGACCTTCCAGAATGCATCCTGCAGCGTCATTCAGGACAAACGCCAGGGGTGATGGTGTGGGGTGCAATCAGTTACCATGGCCGTTCCCGTCTGATCAGAATCCATGGCAATCTGAACAGTGACCGGTACATCAGGGAAGTTGTGCAACCCGAGGTCATCCCCTTCCTGCAGAACCTTCCAGGCGCTGTATTCCAACAGGACAATGCCCGACCGCATGTGGCCAGAAATGTCCTCGCCTTTTTCCAAGCACATCAGACGCCCTTGTTCCCCTGGCCTGCTCGTTCACCAGACATGTCCCCAATCGAACATGTGTGGGACAGGGTTGCTCATCGAGGGACAGGGTTGCTCATCGATTGGCTCGTCAGACTCCTGCAGCAGCAACTGTGGATGAACTGTATACCCGTGTAGACAGAGCATGGCAGGACATTCCCCAGACCCTTATTCAGAGCTTGTTTGACTCAATGCCACGATGTTCAGAGGCTGTAATTGCATCCCACGGTGGTTTCACCCGATACTAATGTGACAATAAAACGCATTGTATTGACCTGAAAATCTAATGGTTTCTTTTCTGACCCATGATATGCAAATGCTCCAAATTTAATGCAGATTGGGCTATTCCATCAGGGTGTTGCGATTTTTATAAACAGTAGTGTATATTCCTGACTTCTGCATGTGTGGGATTTGGTCCTTGGGATTTTGTACGTAGTTCTTGATCTGATTCGGATTACTGAAAGAAAGGGAAATGTCAAACGCTTTAAAGATCGAGTTTAGGCCTCTAATGAAACAATTATTGTATGGAATAGAAATAGTTTTCCCTGTGGTTTTATTTTTGCAGAGGGTGGTTTTGTCCTTTATAAACTTTTTACATACGGCAGTGTTCCTCTTTGATCCATTATCCACAGTTACGTGCGCACGCTACACCTTCAACTGAAGAAACGAGCATAACCCCGTTGTGGCTCGGACTGTTTTTTGGAATAAATTTTGAAATATCTTAAAAATAATACATGAAAACGCTTAAAATTAATATAGTAAAAATTCTTAATAAACATTTGAAAAAAAAAATTTTTAAAGGCTCACAATGGATGGACCTCTCCAAGGATGCCTCTGCTAAACCATTGCACGCACAAACGTGACCTGTCTGAACTTGCTTAAACAATGACTGGGCTTGTATTCACATGCATTGTTACTCGCGTAAAGCCAACATCACCTCTACTCAAAGCCTGAGCGCGAAAATTTCATACATTGTTACATCACTATAAAAAGTCATCTTTAATCGCATTTCTACCAATAATAAGCTCTAAATTATGACTTCGTATCATGATGTAACAATGTATGACGTTTCCGCGCTCAGGCTTTCTCTTTAGGTGGTGTTGGTAAAGCCAACGCCTCCTATAAAGAAAGCCTCAGCACTGAAACGTCATACATTGTTACATCATCATAGGTCGACCAAATTTAGAGCTTATTATTGGTAGAAATGCGGTTAACAAAGGACGAAGTATGATGATGTAACAATGTATGACGTTTCAGTGCTGAGGCTTTCTTTATAGGAGGCGTTGGTAAAGCTCGCACAGATTAGGGTGTGACGTCATTCACCGAACTTAATTGTCAGAGGTTGTATATTTTGTTTCATTATTTATTTACTGTATTGCCAAGCTAATTGATTGATTGTTGGTTTACCTTTATTGTTAAATTACTGTAAAAGGATTGCCTTTCTAGGAAGCTTGATGATATAGCAGTGTCACGGTCCGTTTTTACGCATCATAATACAAAGTATGTCTACCTAACAAAAACGGCCGTGACATTAAATGAGGATGCTCGGGCGTCTCGAGAGAGAACGAAGCCAGCCGACGCGACCAACCCGAGAAGAGAAAGTGGAAGCGCCCAAGCACGGAAGCACGCAAGCGGAGCGTAAGTCTCGGGCGATTCGACGAATCCGTTTCCTGAAAAATCATTAGAATCTAAGGCTAAGGTCAAAAACTCTCACCGGTGAGAAGAGTTAGCGCTTGGTCGGTCAAAAATCCCAGTGAGAAAACTGTGACGTCATTTTAACGCGGACAGAAAAGCCAGTTAGTGCTGCTATGCCTAACCGGTTAAGGTGCCAACACACATATCCGACTTTGACGCGCACGGTTTTCATCCGACTTGAAGCGACACCAGAGTGCATGCGACTAGCTAAACACACATTTCCAACTTCCGCGCGCACGACTTTCAACCGACAAGCATTTTAACTCAAATTGTGTCCGTGATAGCGCTGCAGTCACACAGGAAACTGTATTCATTTCCGCCAAAATGGATTCGATTACGCGTCAAAAATACAATTTATTATTAATCCAACAATGATTAATTTTAATCGTGATGCTAAATCGTGTATATTCTTCCCGTGATGCTAATCGTGTGGATGCTTCCCGTGATGCTAATCGTGTGGATGCTTCCCGTGATGCTAATCGTGTATATTCTCGCAACCTGATTGGTTATCGTGAACGACAAGTCGCGTGAAAGTCGGACAGAGCTGAAGTTTGAAAAACTAGTCGCACGACTCCTACGACTGGCCGTTTGAGACCGGAAGTAGTCGTTCCAGAGTCGCATGCGACAGCTAGTCGGATGTAAACCGTGCATGTGTGTCTCCGCCTTTAGTCTCACCGTCCTCACCGAGAAAAAGACGGTTAGCCCAGTGAGAAATTACGTCATCATTCTCTCACCGGTGAGGGTTTTTGACCTTAGCCTAAGATTGCAATCGATCAAGATGGAACAAAAATTCCGATCGGAAAAAGTGTTAACGTTAACAAAACTACGTTTCCCGAGCGAGGAAGGAGATTGTTAAGCTCGAACATCTCAGTTCCCGCACTAAAGAAGTCTTTATCTGCACTACGAGCAACTAGTGTGCTTCAATTTATTCTACGAAGAAAATCTTCAACGGTGCGACATAACGAAGAGGATTCCTATGGCTATTGCGTCATCGTATGGGATTTTCCCGTTTGGACTATGTGGATTTTTAACGAATGATCTCGGCTGCATCGAGGGACCGATTCAGCAATTATTTTCGTTCAACTGACAGCTATATCCGAAGACAATTAGCGGGGTAAGCCAGTACTCTTTTTCTGAACTGAACTTTATGGTGTTTCCGCGTCAGCAGTTACTTTATAACGCACTGCGGTTATACTTCTGAATTAAACCGCCGATAATTGCGTTTTCTCTAATTGAGCGTCAGTGAGCCTCAAAGATAGAACTGTTTGTACTTCGAAATTGAACCGCTGAAAATAGCGTCTTTCTCTAAGTGAACGCCAGTGCGCTTCAAAGCTAAAACTGTCTGTACTTCTATATAAAATCGCTGATAACAGCGTTTTTCTCTAAGTGAACGCCAGCGTGCTTCTAAGAAAAAACTATCTCTACGGAATGTGTGTAGTGTTTTCATGCGGCAAGTAAACTTGTT
>JAHWFO010003482.1:956062-966347 GCA_023313115.1 Rhysida immarginata
TCTCTACGGAATGTGTGTAGTGTTTTCATGCGGCAAGTAAACTTGTTTAGCTTTATGTATATTTCGGTGCTGTAAATTGCACGACTACTAATACTCTTGCCCATCTTTACTTAGTGACTATTTACATTAGTCCAAGTTTACGCTTTGGTTGGGTGCTAATGTGTTTGGCCCAGCTTACAGCATAGTATGATACAAATAATTATCTGCCTTTTAGCCACGAACATTTGAGTGAAGAAGTTTTCGCAGTCATGTGTTGTTTCGTTTCCGACTGCTTCTACGTGGCTTATTGTTGAACTGTATAATACAATGTTTCGACGTTTTGGGGCATAGAGGACTAATCGATTTGGGACTCTTAACTTTTAAATATCGCTAGTGAACTGTTCTACCGACCCTCGGGTCCTGTCATTCGATATCATGTGATTAAGTTACTTCAAGTCGAAGTATAAACCGTTTGTTTATTCCGGTTGAATAAATTATATTTATTTGGTATAAATT
This sequence comes from Rhysida immarginata, assembly GCA_023313115.1. Taxonomy (NCBI): domain Eukaryota; kingdom Metazoa; phylum Arthropoda; class Chilopoda; order Scolopendromorpha; family Scolopendridae; genus Rhysida; species Rhysida immarginata. Next base: position 956,558 of record JAHWFO010003482.1, read on the forward strand.
TCCGTATCCTTACTTCTGTCTGTTATGTTACCTTCCACTGACACGTGACAAGTGGGCATTGTTGGGACAAGAAAATTTTGTTAAAGAAATGATGAGCTTCTGCTGTCCTTCTTGATAGAGGAAGGAAGGGGAGTCAGCCATATTCATTGGAACTAGTGTGTTCTCAAGTACTGAGGATGGATCCTCGACTCAGCATGTGTATATGAATAGATATATTGAGCTCAGCAGGGCCGGCTCTACCATAGGTGCAAGTGGTGCACTTGCGCAGGGCGGCAAACTTTTAGGGGCGGCAACGGCAATGTTTTTTAAGCTTAGGGGGGCATCATAGGACGGCAAAATTGCATTCTGCACGGGGAGGCAAAATTGCTAGAGCCAGCACTGGAGCTCAGGCATGGTGAATGGTGAGCGAAATAATCGTCGAGTTATATTTGGTTTCTTTTGCTATGGACGACTTCCAAATCGAATGCGCAACTTGAAATGGGATTTTGGATCCTGGAAGCTACTGGAGAGGCCAAGAATGACAATTGGTAATTATTCATATCTATATTGCTTATTGTTTTGATTTATATATTGCTATTTGTTGAATTGAATTGCTTATTGAGTGGCATCTTAATATCATTCTCCTTTGTGAGTTATTGTTCAATTGTTAAGATTTAGCAGGGTGTAGCTGGCTTCTGCAACTGAGACCCCTGGACGTTGTGGAACTCTTTAATGGATCTTTGGACAACTAAAGTGGAATTGCAAGTAGTATGTTTCTCACGTAATAGTAATGAAGCTGGGAAGGGCAATCCGATCGTATTGAAAGAAAATAAAACTTTGAAAAGTTGACTCTACTGTTATTAATTTAAGTGGGCTGTTTGCAACAGACAGTCTGTACGAACCCAGGATTATTCCTGGCCATGGTTATCGTGGGGATTGACAAAACCCCGCCGTTACTTACATCTTCATAACATGTCGTATCAGGCAACTTCTGTCACGTTCTGTCAATTTCTGCCGTTGTCTGGTACGTTCTTTTACTGTTGTTGCACCGTCTTGCTTCCACCTCTTGTTGGTAATATGATTTTTAAAGGTGTATCTAACATATCCTCCTCATTCCAACGGTGTATCTGATATATCCGTACGGTTTAAATTCAATTTGTTTTAGTGATGTTTAGATGCTTTTCTGGCCACTCATCAGAAATAATTTATTTCCCAGTAATGTGTGGCGTGCATCATTGGGAAGGTGTCACCAATTCCCTGATGGCCTACTGCAAAGAAAACTCAGGGTCCGTGTTAGAAATTCCAATCTTCAACTTCTATGCAAAGTTAGTCTTCAAAACTGCATGGATAATAGCACGATTCACAAATTTAGACAAACAAAATTTATTAAGGTTCAAATTGAATCGGTCATTTCAAAAATCTCTTAAGTCACATTTTTTTCCAACATGCTTTTTTTTTGCTGAAAATAGTTCCTTAAAGGGAACTGCGTATTCTGGGTAAAAAGCACGTAAGTCAATACATTCCTTCCTCTTCAAATAATACCGTGTGAAAGACGTTCATTGCATAAACAACATTAGTCAGTGACTTAAGAGGTTTTTGCATGCACTACTAGATGGCGGGAGTAGTTTTATGACTGAGTTTGACGTTTTAAATTTGCTTTGTTCCATGGCCGTACCCGGGGGAGGGGGGGGGCTGAGGGGGCTGCAGCTATACACAAATATGGCGTTAAAGGAGCCAATGAGGTTGGTTCAATGTTGATTGTTGATGCATTAGATAAAAAATAATATTGGACCACAAAATCGGCTGAATAGGGTGTTGATACAACGATGATTCCTCTGGTTGTGAAACATCGTCATTTTCTAGGAGCTTTGAAACACTCGTCTCCTCAGCATAGGAAAGTATTAATGCAACATGCCACTCTTAATCAAGTTAAAGCGTTGTGCGAGATCTGTCATAACATTCTACATCGTAGAGTCGACTGGACACCACCCATTAAACAACATTTGCAGAAAATAAAAGGTTTAGCCCATAAAAAAATTTCATTAAGGGCCAAGAAAACTTATCTGAACCAACGTGGCAACGGATTCTTGCTACCTCTTTTGTTAGGAAGCGTAGCTGCACCTATTTTGAATAAATTAATTAGTTAAGAACATGCAAAAGTACGTTTTACTACCGGCTCACGAATATCAAAGGTTCCTTCACGCTACGAACCAGAGTGGCCCTGTGTCATCGCGCCCCGTTGAACGCGGTCAACCTAAGGTTGAACCTAGTGTGGTTAATGATGTTGAAAAAAAACGTAATAAACAATTGGATTCTCAAATCAATGAGATTTTAAAAGCCTCAAATTTGAATGTGCATCAGAAAATGGATCTTTATTTAAATACACTTCAAAAATATCTAAGAGCAAGGCGTCGTGAAGCTCATTCGAAACGAACAAGTCTTTCAACCCAAACCGACCCTCAACCACCTTCAAACCCGTCTTTAATACCACAAACGCCGTCACCGCAATCCCTTCAAGAAACACCTACTTATCTGTATCCACAACAACTCGTCTATTCACCCGATTTTCGCACGTCTCTGCAACTCGACCGTGTATCCACGACTTAAAAGAAAAAACCCTCGCCGACCGTGATATTGCCATGGCTAGCGGATTCGAGGAGGCCTACGACGAGGACAGCCGGCCGGGTAACATAGTGAGTTTGCCTGTTGAGCAGCCTTCCCCGCGTACACATTTCATAGAGACACTACGAAAGAGACCTGATGTTATCACATGGAATAAAAAAGGAACTGTGTCCATCGGAGGTAAATCAATACGAGGATCGAACATTAATAGTTTAATACAAGACGTATTATCACCCATCCCCAACCTGAAGAAACCTCTACCTGGGAGAACCCTGTTTACCGACGTGATACATCATGTCGACATCCCCGAAGAATTAATCGTGAATCCCGTGTACCACCCGACGCATGCATCTGACACGCCAAAGCTCCCCTGGTTACATTATGATAAATAACAATTTAACGTAAAATATTAGGCTGTATTGCAAATGATAAAATTTATTTTAACGTCTGTAAAAAAAATAAAAATTGAATAAAAATGTAATTCAATGTGTGAAAATCGTTTATTGTGTAATTTATTTATTTATTTATTTATTTATTTATTTATTTATTTATTTATTAAAAGTAACCACAAACAAACACAAATTCAAGCTGAATACAAAAAAGTTTATTTGAACAAATGAATATACAGAAATTGAATAAAACAGATAATAAGAATAATAATAATTAGAATAATTAAACAGAGTCATTTAAAGGCTTGCAACATTGGTTCCATTTGGCCTTTTGGCAGATATTAAATTCAGAGTTGCTAGTATATTCGTCTTGGATGATTTCACATTTCACGAGTAAGTCATTCAAAAGCAGTTCATTTGTATAAGTGTTGTTCAAGATGTCTGCCGTAGAATAACCTCTGGCTGCTAATTTCAGGTAATGTAGACAGTGATGACCGCATGTGTCAGACGTCTGATGTTGCACTATTCTCGTGTTGTAGATCCATTTTTTCGAGTGCATAAGCATGAACTGGTGGAATTGCGGTTGAGGAAACATTCCGAAAGAATCAAAGATGTATGCTTGTTTGCAGGACGGTATAAAAAAAGCTACCCAATGCGAGCCTGGCTTGCTGGAATCATCCGTATTAGCAATGAGTAAAGCTGGATGCAGAGGTTTGAGTTGAAGCACCAAGTCCGCCGGGAAAACACCTCTTGCCATAGTACATGTGAATGGATCTCTCTCGAGCGCCCTCCATAGCTCTTGCGTATCCATCGACCTTAATTCGTGAAATCAAAGCTCACGGTTCTGTCTTTATTGATTTCCAAGAGATTCTGATGTTGACAATAAGCAATCAGATTCACCGAATTAGCTAATGGTTCGGAAAACTGAACTTCGACGCTTAACGTACCGTTACGTATAAGGTTATATCTATCTGTATAATAATTCCTGTCCCCCGAAAGATCAAAGGCCAGAAATGTGTAAGAAGAACCGTAATCGAACTGACTGATGTCAACATCTCTGTCTTCTTTCCAAATCCCAAGTGCTTTCATGGAATGAACAAACTCTCTCAAGTATGACCCAGAGGAAAAATTCGGCGTCAGAGGGTTTAGAGGTATTGCATGAGTATCCAATGAGAGGGAGAAGAAAGATAGATTGAAATGTTGAAAGTTGAACGGATTCGAAGTAAAAGAACCATTCTGGGCTTCACTCGATGTAAATGCAAAAATCAACCGGGAGGGAATCTGACCAGTAATTAAGTTCTGTATGACGTGGTTTCTAGTTCCCGTAGCAATACTCACGGATCTCATTTCAACCCGTCCGATAGGGTAAAACGCGTTAGTGGTTTGCAGAGTCTTTGCATGTGCTAATAGCGTGGCTGTGTTAACTTTAACTCTCTCGACATTCAGCGTTGCTTTTCGGATTGTAATCTGATAATTTGGGTTAGCTACATCAGACATCAGAGCAAAGGAGGGTTTACTTCTGTAAAGCCTCAGACGAAAATCCGTAGAGTTTAGTAGCAATCGACCCTGCCGAAAGATGTCTAAATGGAGCGGGCCTTCCATGTAGTAAACACCGTTTCGTGCGAGTCTTTTACGTAACTTAAACCCATTGTTTGCATCGTCAGCATTGTCCATTTTACCGCTCGTGTCTTTACAATACCCTGCTGTTGTGAGTTGACTTTGTTTAGAAGTCTGCCCATAGTTCAAAAGAGTTTCAAAATAAGCTCTGTACGGATATAAGTTATTACTATGACTAACTAACGTATCACCTAGATAGCAATCGACTTGTGAGAATAGCGAATGTAAGAAAAGGCTCACAGGTCCTGTTTTATCACCAGCTGGTAACGGTCCGTCCCCTTTGTTGATAACGACTTCTAAGTTTAATGTAGATTGATCGAGATCCGTGTAAAAATCGGCCAAACCAGGTACGTAGAATTCAATAGGACCGTCTTGGCTGATGATGGCTGTTGGCTGGTACCCCGTGACGTGTCGCTTTTCCTGTTGGCCACTCGTGTGAGGTATAGAAAAAATGTCGAGATCGCTGTTGAGACATTCAGTGCTCATCTGGTGTATCATGGATGCCATGATTACGTATGTATTAGGCAAAAACCGATGATAAAGGACGTATGTTTAAAATCGGCTTAGAACGTAGTTTTGTCTGTGTTTTTGTCGACTTCTTCTGTTTCTTCCTCTTGTTCTTCTGTTTCTTCTGCCCGTTTTTCAGCTTTTTTGAACGCTGCACTCGACTTCTTTGTCTGTATTCACTCTTTAGAAAACTCTCCACGCTGTTGCCTCTGGGTCTTTTTACATGTGAATGAGTAGGAAATGCCGAATTTCGTCTTTTAACACGACCTCTACCTCTCTGAACTCTAGCACCCATTTCCTGCAGGGCATTACCTCCAGCTTCTTTCATACGTGATGACAGCGACTGTTTAAAATTTTGACCATGTATCACATCATTAAAAACGGAAACACCGCCCTTTAGGGCATGCCGACCGAGAATCTTGCCCACGGATTTGAGTAAAGGTGTTGCCAAGCGAAACAGATTTGAAAATACTGAACCAATCCCATTAACTCTCTGGTAAACCGACCCTCTAAACACAGGTAAACCATTCCCTCTCTGGTTTAAATAGTAACGCGATATTACTTCTTGGCTCGGCTGATAGGGGATATGCATCTTGAAGTAATCGAGGAGGAGTGAAAAAAGAAATCAACCTCGCACTACAGTTGTTTTTTACGAAAATGTAATTTCACTATGGTTTTACCTGTTAAAAATGCGAGTAAATCACCGTGGTCGGAATGAACCGCGATTTCAATCGCGTCAATGACGTTTTTACTTAAGGGAAAGTAGTCGGGTGAATGAAAAGTCTGATAAATCACTTCTCGTCTGGCATGTGAAACGGGTATGATTCGTAGGAGCGGAGAGAATATGTTACCCACGACCTGCGGTTGTATGATGTCTGTATACAGATAAAAACCATGTATGCCACACGTAAGATCTATCGGGATTGAACCCTCACCGATAACGAGTTCTAGGTCGGCAAGTTCAGCTTGTAAACCCAATGTGTAACATAAACCCTCGCTAAAACTAATATAGTGGCCTTCTGCGCATTTGAAATGAAAACACTTGTTAGGTGTGAGATTGATTTTGTAAAAAGCCTGTTCTTTCAATGGAATCAACTTAACGAGCGCCTCGACAACATCGCTACGACTATCATAATACCCTTCGGGAATTTTTAAGATACACCGTTCTGGAGTGTCAGATGGATCAAAAATAACACAGCTGATAAAACAGTCATCTGTGTCGTTTAAGGGCATGGTAATAGGTGTTTTCAATTTCTTGTTCAGAAACCTAGCCGGTATAAATCCATTGTTGACAACTCCCGGGAATTCGATGAACTGCGTTGAGGACCCCGTAAACAATACAAGATCATTAACAATCTTTGTCTCGACGCCCGCCTTTCTAAAACTATCTTTTAGAAAATCAATTGCGGCTTCCCTATTTTGCAGTTTGGTACTCTTAAATTCAAAAATTTTTTGATATAGAGGTGCCGACTTGGGATACCTAAACGTAACAGAAAAATCGGATACCCACTTAAACGGCCGGTTGTAATCCGGAGTTAGAGAGAAACGGTCCTCGTAGAAAATGTTTGGCGAAACATTGAACAACTTACAGAATTCGGGGGTGTTAAAGCGAATCCCGACATTCAGCGGCAAACTCATGATGACATTGTGGTCTAAAGAAGGGTTATGGTAAATGAGAGCATCTTTCAAATAGGCTTGTAACACCAATTCAACTTCGATTATGAATGTCTGGAATGTCGGAGTTCTTACTGGTGAAACAATGCTGAAATCGATTTGTTCATCTATGTGATCAGCCTTGAAACCTATTTCGAAAGTGTTGTTTACAGTCGTAATGTTCTTGAAAAGGGCAGGGAAATGTGTTTCCGATAAACCAACCTCCCATCGCCCTTGGAAACGTAGCGTCCTCGGCAATCTTGTGATAAAATGAGCTGTTGTGCTGGAATGAATTTGTTCACTCGTAGGTGTATTTGATGGTAGCGTAACATAAAAATCCGTGTCTTCATACATGATGGCTGTACTCGGACCCAACTGCTGTCAATCGCCTCTTGTCAAGCATTTAAAAGATCAATCTCTCGCACCCAGCTGTTCATGCTGGCTGGGTAACCTTGCCATTTCATAAAAGCTTCGCGAACACCACGCCTCGTACGCCAGCGAATAATCTGTTCAATGTTAAAAACTTCAGGTTTTTTCACCTTTTGTAACTCCTGGTCGTAGAATACACCTGAGACCTCGCTGCCATCGTAATCTTTAATTTTATACACAACAGGTTTTCTATAAATGATTTTTGAAACCTCAAACACCTCCTCTGTCCAGTTTGGAAGATAACCTTTATCAAATATGTTTTTCACTTTCGAAATACGTACGTAATCACCGACTTGCAACCTTGGCTTTGTTTGTGGTGGTGTTGTATAATAACTCTGTTGTTTCAGCCATAGAGCTGGGGCATTTCGTTCATTGACATCAGCTGGTGCCATACCCAGGGCTCTGTGATTGCGTTGGTTGTAGCTTAACACGAGATCAGGTAAGACGTCGATGTATCTGTATTTGTTGGTAAATGTAAAAAACTTAAACAGCCTCGTTTTTAACGTACGGTTGAATCGTTCGATCGTAACGGCTTTCAAATCTGATTCTGTGGTGAAGAAATCGATGTCGAGTTCTTTAAAATAATCTTGAACGTGTTTGTTTAAAAACTCCTTCCCTCCAACTGCTAAGTGTGAAAATTTTTTGAAAGGCTTTCTGAAGTTCGAGTCCCCCTCTTCGTTTTTAGAGGAATGACCCACGCATAGCGCGAGAAAACGTCGATACAGGTAAGTAGAAATTTATAACCATCGTTCTGTTTTGACAGACTGGTCAGATCAACCAAGTCCACTTGAAATTGTTCAAATGGCGCATATACACGCATACGATAACGGGGGTAATGATGACGCACCGGTTTATGCAGCGTATAAGCTCTCATGCCCCTTAACCATTCACCTGTCTCTTTTTCAGAATGATTTGTTTGTTTAGCTAAACCTTTCACGCCACCAAAACCGGCCGCATTAGCGGGGTTAGAAAATGCCTTATCCATGACAAAAATTTAAATTAAGTTATGTAAAGAACACATCTGTATTTATTTGAAACAGCAGTCGTAGAAGAAACTGTAAAAGAGTTTGGAAAAAATTGGGGTACCCGAGAAACAATAGTGAATTAGTAATTAGGTAATCAGTTGAGGGGCCAGTACTGAACCCGCTTGCTCATTTAGGTAGTATATAAGCGAATCGACCGGTGTTCACTTGTAAGACAGAATCACCTAAGTGGATTTTGCTGAGAGCATCAGGACCCCCTAATCTTCCACCCTGGTGCTGGTGCCTAGCACCAGCACCAGGGGTATAACAGAGGATTATAAAATTAATTTTATTCCAGGTCCCACCCAAATAAAGACCAACGCACAAATAAAGACCAACGCCCAAATTAAAAGCCAACGCACAAATTAAAAGGCCAACGCCCAAATTAAAGGATAGCGCCGAAATTAAATGCCCAACGCCCAAATTAAAAGCCCAACGCCCAAATTAAAAGCCCAACACCCCAAAACGGGGAGGGAGGTGTGGGTCACGTGAGGCGCAATCTGCACGCAGATTGGTTGAACGCCTGTGCAGGAAGGGGTAGGGGTGGTGGGGGGTCACGTGATGTGAAAACTGCACGCTGATTGGTGGAAATCGAGGTTTAATTGACCACGCCCACCTCATTAATATGCACTAATTCAAGGACCTCATCTACTCATATTTTAGCATTGAAATTTCAATGAACTTTATGGTTTCACTAAACCAGGTTACTTGAAACCTATTTGGACTAACATTAATTTTACGTGATATTCATGCATGACACCTCATTCCAAGTTCTGTGATATATAACATGCCATATTTCAGCATTATAAATTCCAATGAATCGTAATGGTTCCACTAAACCAGGTTACTTGAAACTAATTTGTACTAATATTAATTTTACGTTATATTCATTCATGACACCTCATTCCAAGTCCTTTGATATATTACATGCCATATTTTAGCATTGAAAGTTTCAATGAACCATTATGGTTCCACTAAACCAGGTTACTTGAAACCAATTAGGACTATCATTATTTTACGTTATATTCATTCATGACACATCATTTCAAGTATTTTGATATATTACATGTAATATTTTAGCATTGAAAGATCCAATGAACTTTATGGTTTCACTAAACCAGGTTATTTGAAACCAATTTGGACTCTCATTAATTTTACGTTCTATTCATTCATGACACCTCATTCCAAGTTGTTTGATATATTACATGCCATATTTCACCATTGTAAATTCCAATGAACCGTAATGGTTCCACTAAACCAGGTTACTTGAAACTAATTTGTACTAATATTAATTTTACGTTATATTAATTCATGACACCTCATTCCAAGTCCTTTGATATATTACATGCCATATTTTAGCATTGAAAGTGTCAATGAACCATTATGGTTCCACTAAACCAGGTTACTTGAAACCAATTTGGACTCTCATTAATTTTACGTTATATTCATTCATGACACCTCATTCCAAGTTGTTTCATATATTACATGCAATATTTTAGCATTGAAATTCCAATGAACGTTAATTGGTCCACTAACCAGGTTACTTGAAACCAATTTGGACTATCATTAATT
>JAHWFO010003482.1:966557-979064 GCA_023313115.1 Rhysida immarginata
AATATTAATTTTACGTTATATTCATTCATGACACCTCATTCCAAGTCCTTTGATATATTACATGCACATTATGTTACATATATTACATTGTTGCACGTTTAACCATTGTTCGCGACTGATGGAAACTTCACCTGATTATAGTTGTCTGAACATCATCAATACGAGGTCTGTTCAAAAAATACGTAGACTGTTTGAATTGCGCGGGCCCTGTTGGTCCCAATCAAAATCGCTTTGTGTCGCCATCTTCTGACAGATTCGCTGATTACAAGGCAATTTTTTGATTGCAAATATCAGTATTGGTTGATTAGCTACGCGGTTGTTTGTGAAGTGTGTTTCTTTCGTTTGGCGGACTTTTAGAATGAGTGACTTGAACGAGCAGAGTTGCTGTGAAATTTTGTGTTAAACTCGTGTCTGCCGGATGCTATCTAGCGGAAAAGGCCAGAAATGTGGACGAGTGGTGACTGGTTGTTTCATCACGACAACGCTACAGCCCAAGGTGATCTAGAACAAGGTGGGGGTCAGTTTGCCGGAAGTGGTAAAAATTGCCTTACTGCGCAAGCGTATTTTGACGTCACGGGATGACATCGAAACCAATACCTGCTAAATCGAAACCTCAACAGAAACTCAAACATGGCGGTAATGAAAGCAGTCGTTTGATAGCGACACTTGACGACTCGTTCATTTCCTTCACAATTCTCATTCTTTATACTATATATTTTAATTAAATAATAATAAGGAGGGGCTTACGTAATTTATAATTATTGTAAAATGTACTTACGTATTATCTTTTTAATGTGAACACAGGGTTAATGTTAACTATCCGCACATCGCGGATGACTGATCATGCGACCAAGGTAAGTGAAATTTATTGTGACTAAATAGAAAAAGGGTTATATATCAGCTCGTTAGAAGGGGAGGGGGTGTCTTTAAAATATAAAATCATTTACCTTGGTCTCATGATCAGTCATCGCTGATGTGCGGATAGTTAAGCGAACACAGAGACAAGGACGATAACGTATTTCTCGTTATCATTAGGCCTAGTTATCATTCCTCGTTAAGATTTCGAAATTGATTCGTCGGAACCCTTGGCAGTTAGGAGACAGAGATACTAATTTCGATATTATTTCATAATAACTTTATTTATGCAGGCATTTATTTCTTACATTAGTATTAGGAAATATTAATTTATAAAATAGTAAGTTTACAAATAAACGTTTCTTCAGAAATACAACGTAAGAGTTTTGTTTTTACGTGAAAACGTTTTCTTTTGTGACCAGAATAATGGCTACCGCACACAACCGGAAGTAAAGCTATAAGTCATCTAGTGACGTCACAATATGCATGCGCGTTAAGCAGTTCTGACAAACTGGACCTACCTGTTATTCTAGATTACCTTGGCTACAGCCCATTCAGCCCTCAGAACTCGAGAGTTTTTGGCCAAACACTCGATCACTGTTCTTCCTCACCCACCCTACTCACCTGACCTCGCTCCTTGTGACTTCTTCTTGTTTCCGAAACTCAAAAGACCTTTGAAAGGAAGGAGATTTGAGAAGATTCCCGACATAAAGGCAAATGCGACGAAGGCGCTGAAGGACATCACAAAAGAAGCGTTCCAGGACCGTTTCCAAAAGTGGAAACACCGTATAACGTTTTGACTCGGCAGCACTCAGGCGAGGAGGCGCGTACGTTCGAGCCACAGATGGATTCCGAAACTGCTCATTCACTCAGTAAGCTATACATTTCACAGAAGAAGAAAAAAAAAGTGGAAAAAAGAATTAATTTACTTCGTCTTAATAAAGGATTTTTGATATCATATGTAAATGCTTGCAAAAAGTAAAAAAGCAAGCATCTCCGATATCTAAATCTGCCATAAATTTCCTATTAATGTAACATTTGGATCGTTATCTGTCTGTCGAGCGTCGTTATTATAAAGGAAATCGTTCAACCAAAAAAACAAAACATGTTTTAGGTAGAATAAAATACATGGAAAAATTTATTAGGAAAATAAATATAGTTTGATTATACGCAGTTACCAAAACAGTTTGTTATTTTTCTAAACGAAATATAATTAAATATAAAAACGATTATATCGCGAAGGATAATTTTATTCACCCCCCCCCCTCCCGTCCTAATATTTCAAAGGAGCACATAGTAGATACAAAGTAGATACTCAAATTCAATAGACAAAGTAGATACTCAAATTCTCCTTATTTTATCATCTTTCGGTAAAACGTGAAAATAAAATATTCTGCAGTTCATGCTCTTATTACTGCTGTCAAAAAACTGTAAAAATTAGGCATAGCTAGGCGATAAATAGCGTTGAAAAGAAACGGAATATAAATACTAACTAATAAATACTAATCTGCATGAGAGATAGCGAGTACTCGCCTCTGTTGCAGGCGTTCAGGTGTGCTGACGTAGGCGCTAATTTTTAAAATTAAATAACTCCTAAAATAATAGTGATATTTGAAAACTTTTTGTGCAGAATTTACTTTTTCAATGTCCTCTATAATTTTAGGACAAAAAATATATATGTCAAATTTTGATGTCAGTTGCCCTTTTAGCAACCTTGGGCGCGGCTAATCACAGGTTGGGTAACCACCTAGAAATTTCCATCTTCCCCCGTGCTTCGGAAGGCACGTAAAGCCGTCAGTCCTGGATGCTGCGACCATCATACAGCAGTCGTTAAGATATAGGGATGGCGCAAAACTCCCTCGAAGGAGTAAGGAGTAAGTGTACCAAATAACGATAACGATAATTCCTATCCGTATCCCTAACTACATTACTGCTGACTGCTGACTACAGTAATTTACTGCTGACATTGTTGAAAGTAGACACCGACATGTTATATTATTGCGTTATAGCTCCGCGAATATGACGACACCCGTAAGGAGTACAGTGCCTTTTCTGGTTGAGAAATCAGTGTCCACCAATAATTATGTTTATAGCTAAGGTCAAAAACTCTCACTGGTGAGAAGAGTTAGCGCTTGGTCGGTCAGAAATCCCAGTGAGAAATTTGTGACGTCATTTTAACGCGGTCAGAAACGCCAGTTAGTGCTGCTATGCCTAACCGGTTAGTCTCACCGTCCTCAACGAGAAAAAGACGGTTGTAACAATTTCGGATACACTGGAGCATGTGTCACGTGACCTCCGCCTGAAACTCCTTACTGTGTGTGACACCTAGTGACGTTAATCCGTATCACCATTTCTCAATTTATTGAATTCTAAAGTGGGGATTTGAGGTATGTTTGATAATTAATATTATAATTATTAGATTTAATAGGTAATTTAACTTATTAATAAGTATATGGCTAATTCCTAGTTTATGTAGGCCTATAATTCCAAGTATATATACTTATACTCCTCTAGTTATGTTTATTAATTAAAATCACTATTTTTTTATTTTATGATGTACATATTGGTTCAAACTTACTTTATGAACGTCTAAATTTCAATCAAAAGTGAACTTTGTTGCAAAACATTGTGAAAATGTTTTCAATTGTTTTATTAAAAAATATTACATTGTGAAAATGTTTTCAATTGTTTATTAAAAAATAAAACATCGTGAAAATGTTTTCAATAGTTTTATTTAAAAATATTATTGCTTAAAAACATCCATCAACTACTACGTTTTCATTCGGTTTTTTCGTTTCGGTCATCACAAATTTTTCTCCGCATTTATTTTTTAATTCATAAATACTGTAATTCCATCTTTCCAAACTCAAGACTATGAATATTATAGGTATTATTTCATTGTGTTATTCTCACGGATTCGGCATATTTACGATAGTGTCGAAGTTTTTGTTAAACTATCATATGAAATCAACATAACATTTCAGTATAATATATAATAACGATCAATTTATCATTCAATACTACATTTTACTAATGATTTTTGAGTTCATATTTGTAAAACCTATGTACTCATAGTCTCACATCCTTTACTTTTCTACAGTATTAAATTTATATATCTAGAAATTTCTAAGTATTTCTAGGTATATCTAAGTATATCTAGAAATTTTAAGTATTCTAGGTATATCTAAGTATTCTAGAAATTCTAAGTATATCTACGTGATTTCTAAGTATATCTAGAAATTCATTGAAGGTTTTACACTGCCTCTTTTGCACTTTGTGTTTGATCGGTCGTTTTTTCTCTCACATGTCTCTTCTGTTTTAGTTTCGATTAAGGTGACTGATCGAAACCAGTCATTTCATTTCTGATTGGCGCTGAAGCGGAGGTCACGTGACACATGCTCCAGTGTATCCGAAATTGTTACGACCGAAAAAGACGGTTAGCCCAGTGAGAAATTACGTCATCATTTTCTCACCGGTGACGGTTTTTGACCTTAGCCACTCACCAGTTAGGCGCCTCCTCAGGAGTGCTAATTCCTATTTGGTTAATTTTGACATTTTTCATGACAACAGACAAAAACTCAAACAAATTAATCTCTTCACTTCTCCTACTGATAATTAATTATTATTATTATTATATATTATATTAATTATATTAAATTATTGATTGTTTTTAATTTATTTCGTTAGTGATTTCATTGCTTTATTTGTATCATTATCTTTTCATCTTTCTTTATTTTTGTTTTGTATTTTGATTATATTTAATATTTCTTTTGTAAATGGGTATTCTCGTCAATAAATAAATAAATAAATTTACTGAAATTATTATTACAGAAAACCATCGATGTTTTTTCTTCAAAGAATCGATGTTTTAAATTCAAATATCATGTTGATGTAATACAACCCCCTGACAAAAGTATTAGACCACTGTTAATATTAATGGAGGGTTCGGAAGAAAACATTTTATTTGCACAACGCATTGGAAATGGAAAATAAAACAAAAATATTGCAAGAATGTACATTTGTTCTAGTACATGTAATGCAACTTGCAGCTTACAAAACAAATTTGAATTTGTATAATAAATTGATGAAAAACAACACTCATGGACAAAAGTATTAAACCACCTCATTTTGAGGACAAAACTATTAGACCATACTCAAAATTTAGAATTATTTTCCCTCTTACAATGGGTCAGACCCGATATGTCAATCATATGTAAAGTAGCTTTGCTTTTTCTAAGAAAAAATTTCTGTTAATCACTTATTCGTAATAATTTTCGCACGAAACATGGGTCATGGCAAAGAACTGTCGAGGGCCATAAAAAAAAAGAATTGTTGAACTGGGAAAGGAAAACTATTCACAGAGACACATTGCAGGCCTTCTTGGTGTCAGTAAAACTGCTGTACTGTACACTTTGAATAAGTATAAAGCAACAGGGGATATTAAAAACATCAAACGTTGTGGACGTCCACATGCAACCACCATGGCTGAAGATAGAAAACTGAGAAATATCTGCAAACCAATGCGCAATGCTTCATCATCAGAGATTGCAAATGAATGGCAAACCTATGCAGTGCACGTTTCAAGCAAAACAACAATCCGTCGTCTAAATGAGGTGGGATATGTATCACGGAAAGCCAAGACCAAACCTCTCATCACACTGTGGTAAGCCAAAATTTGACTTCATTGGGTTAAGCAACATTAAACTTGGACTGTTCAGGACTGGGAATCAGTGATTTTTTTCGGTTGAAAGTAAATGTTGTATTGGTTATGGTGACAATATTGGCGATAAAGTTTGGAGACTACCTAATGAAACGTTTTACCCAGTTTGCCTCAAGAGAAGTGTTAAGTTTCTTGCTGGAATCATGATCTGGAGATGTATGACAGCAAGTAGCCCAGGAAATAAGTGTGTGGTGAAAGGAACTGTTAATGCAAAAGCTTACCAAGAAGTTTTGGAATATCATTTGCTATCAACAATGGAGGAAAAGTTTGGTGATAATGCATGCATATTTCAGGATGACAACGCTTCTTGTTACCGATCCATTTCAGTGAAAGCTTGGAAATTGAAGATTGGCATTACAAGCTTGGACTGACCTCCCAACAGTTCGGATCTCAATCCCATTGAGAATCTGTGGGGTTTACTTAAGAAAAATGTTGCAAAAGAATGAGCAATCACAATTGAACAGTTGAAGTGTGCAATTATGAAATGCTGAAAGGAAATTCCTGCAGAAATGTGCTCAAAATTGGTACATCAAATGCCTAATAGAATAAATGCAGTAATTAAAGCAAAAGGTGGTCCTACCAAGTATTAAAGTGCTTGTTTTTTCACCTGGTCTAATAGTTTTGTCCTCAAAATGAGGTGGTTTAATACTTTTGTCCATAAGTGTTGTTTTTCATCAATTTATTATACAGATTCATATTTGTTTTGTAAGCTGCAAGTTGCGGTACATGTACTAGAACAAATTTACATTCTTGCAATATTTTTGTTTTATTTTCTATTTCCAATGCGTTGTGTAAATAAAATGTTTTCTTCCGAACCTTCCATTAATATTAGCAGTGGTCTAATACTTTTGTCAGGGGGTTGTACATCGGTGTTTTGATTCGATGTTGCATCCCTACTTACATGCTACACGACGGCGCCACCATCGCCCTGACGTCAGCGTGTTACATTGAGATCAAAGCTTCCGACGCTACTGTCTCCTCTCGTAATTTTAAGCTCTCTGATACTACTTCCGATTGAAGTTTAAGCAAAATGGCGACTGAAAGTAACGATTCGGCGAAGGAAGAAGTAAGTATTTGTATAAAACAATGTTTAGACTGTTTTTTTACTATTGAAAGAAGCCTATAAACTGAAAGCTTACTCTTACTTTCTATTAGGGAAAAAAATCGACGGCTGAATTTAAACTTGAACCCGATTCCGAACTTAGATTTGAAGTAGAAGGCAATGAAAGAGTGGTGTTAGAGGTAGTTGCGATAACATTTACGTTTTTTGGTGACATAAAAACATAAATAAACGTAATCTGTGACATTTACGATGGTTTAATCACGTAATTGACTATGCATTTCATAATTATACATGTATCTTACATATTTGCTCTTCTTAACAGCTTAAAAGTGGAATGGTTGAGATCTTTGGAACGGAGCTGGTGAAAAACAAAAAATATGTATTCGTAGGAGGAGCGAAAGTAGCAGCTTTTACCTGGCATGGATGTACCTTGGAGATATCCTTTAATATGTTCTATTGTTTATTTTATTAAATAGTTGTATAGTGCAAGAAATAATTTTGAAATTTCTGCTTTATTTATGAACTTTATGGTTCGATTTACTATAAAAGCTCAAACACATCTATACGGATTTCACGTGACAAGTTGTCATTAGCGAATCAAGCGACAACTTATCATCTTTTAGGAACTAGTCGCGAACGATATGCGTGACTTTGAGCTCGTCCGACTTTCTTCCGCACGATACAGGCGAACCACCAATCACATTGCTTGCTTCTGCTACGTCATCATTCGCTTTCGAGTTTCGATAATAACAAATTAAAAAATGGAGTCGTGTTCAGTCGAAGCGAGAGCTGAACATGAACTAAGAACTTTCAACGAAGAGTTAATTATAGAAGTGCAGAAATATTAATAATAATAATATTCTCTGCTGCTTTAAAAGCAATTCTCGCCTCTTCAAAGCATTGGAATCCGTTTTTTCCATGGAAAAGTAGACTGCTTCTTGTGTTATAAGCACGTTCAGTCAGATGAATTCTGCGCAAGTGTGTCTATTCTTGTCACACGTGTCGTGCGCATTTGTTGTCGGATGAAATCTGTGCGCGCCGTTTCCGTGTAGATGTGTTTGAGACTTGAGTCGACGGCCATGATAACTGTCGCGTGATGTCAAATTATCAATTAAAAAAAAATGGGGGGGGGGGGGAGGATCATACCCCTCTCCCCCTCCCCAACTGTGAATATATAATTAAGGTTAATTTTATTAATACATTCCCCCCTTTTCTATTAATCACAAGACATAGTGCGACAAGTTATCGTGAGCACATAGTAAAATTTAACCTATTTTACTTTTTTTTTTTATTTTAAAGTTAATTTTAATTAAATATATTTTAGTTGACTAGTTCCACCTACTTAAAAGTATATTGCCTCTTTATTTAAATTTACCCACCATCCATCCACTAGAAATTATTACTCCAATAAGTTTGTATATTCAAATATTGAGAATAATTAAAATTTAAATGCTACAATTCCTGGAAAAATTATGACCCTTTATTTAATCTTAGCCTACAAAAGTAAGATAGCCTGCTCACTTTTTCTTCACATATCGTTTTTGTGTCTACTCTCTTCTACTGTTACAGATAGTGGAGCAAAAGCAGTGCCTCTATAGGGAAAAACCAGGAAATCACAAAATATAATTTAAATACAGTGCTCCCTCTATATAACGGCACTCTATATACTGCCAAATTTATAATGGCAAGTCCATATAACGAAGTTTTTACCTTCTGGAAAAAAACTGTTATATGGACTTGCCGTTATAAATTTGGCTTTATGTAGAATCCCATTATATAGATGGAGCACTGTAGTTTCGGTTTCAATTTCTCATCCCCTTGACTAGTAAGGTGCGGACCAATCAGCACAAAATGTTTAAATAGTTTCACTTTCACACCGTGCATTCAAAGTGTATTTTCGTACAGGTTCATATGGGTCATGAAAAACCTGGAAAGTCCTGGAAAATCGAAAAAAAATGTCCAGGCCTGGCAAGTTTTGGAAAATCAATGGTTTCTGACTTAAGTTTTGGAAAAGTTTTGAAAAAGTGTGTTTTGAACAGATTTAATGTTAATAATTATTTTTAAATGATATGAATATATTATTCTTAAAAATATAAAAGCTTATGGTCTTGGAAAAAGTATTGATTTGCCTTGAAAAGTTTTGAAAAACTTCCCTATCTGAAAATTACATATTTCCTACCTGAAAATATATGGTTGGGACAAATACCGGAGAGTTTTTTAAATTTTCTAAAGCCTGGTACTCGCATGCAGCAAACGTTGACTGAAATGATGTCATTTTTCCCGTCGAGTACGACGGAAATGCGATGGAGTTGGGAGTTCAAAAATCTGTCTTTAACGGAATCGCAAGAGACAGGAAAAAAATTCCGTTATAGACAGTTTCCGTTTAATGAGTCTTATAAGAAATTGTTAGCTTGAGAAAGCATTAAATCCAAAAACGTTTTTGAACCATCATGTTAATGAACTCGTGTTTTTATTAGGTGAATATACATTAATTAAAAAAAGTTACAAAATAGCTATATTTTCACCATTTATGCGTAAAATTCAACATAGGCAATTCAAATTAACAAAATAAATTCATATTATGACAGGCAGGTTTCACTGTATTTTCAGTTAGGGTTTATGGATACACGATACGAAATATAACACGGTTGAGAATTTATCATCATTTTTGATTTGATGTGAGATAGAAAAATAATCAGATTAAAAGAATTTTAGCTTTTCTAGAATAACTACAATTTAATTAACCGGCACTGATTCTATTTCGATGCCTTCTTTTACTGTCTTCTTTCATCAAGCGGGCAAATTCAGAGCTTATTATTGGTAGAAATACGATTAACAATAGCCGCTTGATGATGATGTAACAATGTATACACCTTTTGTCCGCAGGCCTTCTCTCTAGGAGGTGTTGACTATACCAACATTTAACAATGGTTGTGTACAAACAATAAAGTGAAACAGCATAATGGATAATTATTATAAAAATAACTATAATATGAACAGGTATACATGTGAGGACTTGATGAGATAACAAGCCATCACAATATGTATAAATCTTTTTATATTTTTTATCCATTCAATTTTAATAAGAACATTTGTAGTATGTTCATTTATATTTCTATCAATTCCTCATATTTTATCATATAAAGTAAGATTTATCTTAATTATAATTATTATAAATTTATTATACATATATTCATATTTAGACGCTAAAAGTCGCTTGTCGCTCGAAAAAAACAATCTTATTTGAATTTCAAGCGACACTGAGCGAAATATGTTATCTTGTCACTTCTATAGTGCTCGGCACGAAAGAAAAAGGAAACTGGTGCATGTGTAAATGAATAAAACGGGGTTCGTACGGGTCATGAAAAACCTGGAAAGTCCTGGAAAATCGAAAAAATTTTCCAGGCCTGGAAAATTTTGGAAAATCAATGGTTTCTGACTTAAGTTTTGGAAAAGTTTTGAAAAAGCGTTTTTTGAACAGATTTAATGTTTTCTTAATAATTATTTTTAAATGATATGAATATATTATTCTTAAAAATATAATACAGTATTATGGTCTTGGAAAATGTATTGAATTGCCTTGAAAAGTTTTGGAAAAGTCATGGAATTTTATCTTTGATCAAGTGTACGAACCCTGTAAAACTCGTTTAACCAATCAGAAACTGGAAACGAGGTATTACATATATCTGGCATCAGTAGTACGTAATGCCCTGATTACTGTTCGTTTTTGATTGGTTGAACGAGTTTTATTCATTTGTACATGCGCCAGTTTCCTTTTTCTTTCGTGCTGGACACTATAGTATCTGATTAAGTCCCCAATGATGGAAAAAATCTAAAACTGGAGATAAGTCTCTTAAAAACAGAAATTAATAATCTTTATATATACAGGGTGATTCAGAAAGGTAGGTCAAGAATGAAATACCATGTACAGTTTGTAGCGGGGAACTATATTTTTCCTCTGAACATAGGTCCGAATTTGAACGCTTACTGAGATATGAACAGAAATAAAAATGCCCCCACCAAGATCAACAAGTTAATAACTCCGATTCTGTAACACCTAGGATAATGAATTTTGGAGGAATAATAGGGTACATAAAACTGTGTACACTGTTAAAATTTGATCTTATTCCAACAAGTAGTTTCCGAGTTACGCATTCAAAATCATAACAGTGCTCACATGTGAGTACTAACCAGCACGTGTTACGATGTTGAGTGCGTAACTCTGAAACTACTCGTTGGAATTCGAGTAAATTTTAACGGTATACACAGTTTTATGTACCCTATTATTCCCCAAAATTTCGTCATCCTAGATCTTAAAGAACCTGAGTTTTTAACTTTTTGATCTTGGTGGTGGCATTTTTATTTCTGTTCATATCTCAGGTAGCATTGAAATTCGGACCCAAGTTCATAGGAAAAATATTGTTCCCCGCTATAAACTGTACATGGTACATGTATTTCATTCTTGACCTACCTTTCTGAATCATCCTATATATGAAATGGAATTGGTTTGTTTGCTTGCTTGCTTGCATGCGTGAATAATCAGCCCGTGGTGTTTGCGTCATGATAACAGGAATAAATTGTTCTACAATGGAGGTGGCAGGAAGTGTTTTTCTTTTTCCTTACTGAAATGTCAATAAACCATAGGTAAAGTTCCAGCTTTGAACATTTTTAACATTCACTCTTTTGGTTAATTTCTACTATCTGCACAACTGCGCGATGAATGGTCTTGCTTTTTTATGGCAATGTGTGTTGTTTCTGGTTTCGGACGTTAGAGTGAGTGTTTTTGCGGTCTCTTCCCGTTGTGCGCTAGCTGTTGCCATAGCAACCACACATAATTAGCATGTTGCGATCGTTTCAAGCTATTTGTGGATTTCTGATTTTCTTTTTTCTGCTTTCTGGATAATTAGCCATTTTCGAAAGGAACCATCTTTTAAAGGTAAGTTAGCGTTTTTTTTTTTGTGCATTCTGGTGTTGGATTAGGTTGGGTTAACTTAGGTTAAACCATAAAATGAGCTCCCGTAACTTTCTGACAGCCATTTCTGTGACCAATAAAAGATACTGACCATTAGCCTCCTGTAACCGGCCGAGGGAAAACCAACTGCCTCCTGTGACCAAACAGGATGGGGTATATATGTTTCTAGGGCATGTGAGTGCTCTCGGAAACTATGATTTACTGCTCAGTGTTTTACCGCTCACGGTGATTTATTTATTTATTTATTTAATCTAAAGTAAGATATAAGTCATCCACCCAGGGCCAGTATGGCAGGGCCCGACAAGGTAGGTCCCTAGGTGAGGAGCAAAGAAACAATATTTGATATATTAAAAGTTAAATTTTAAGGATAGAAAGGGTGAGGAAAGGAAAGTTAGTTTGGTGGGAATGTTAAAAAATATTTCTTTAGATGGTATTTGAAAGTGGTAGTGTTTGGTGATGAATGGAGAGTTAGGGGTAATGTGAGGATTAATGTGGGGTAATACAGAGTCTATTCCTGACGATGGAGACACTTTTGAGTTGGAAGTTCCGTCTTACGTGAGGGATTGGTAGGGAATCAAGAGTATCGGGTGTTATAAGGAGTTCTAGTAGTGGTAAATAACTGTTGGGGGAGAGTAGTAATTATGGAATTATTGAGGGCTTTGTATATAAAAGTTGCTAGGTTAATATTGTAAAGTTGCTGTATGAGAGTTATGCCCACGGAATTAAAAAGGTGAGAGACTGGGGTGGGTTTACAAACTTTTAGCAAAATGCGTATAAACCATTTTTGAAGTCTAAATAAGCGCAATAAATTTAATTTAGTGGTTGATCCCCAAAAAAGGAGGCCATATGAGAGGGAGGAATGGATTAAAGCATTATACAGTAAAAGATGGATTTTGG
>JAHWFO010003482.1:979074-1023494 GCA_023313115.1 Rhysida immarginata
TGGATTAAAGCATTATACAGTAAAAGATGGATTTTGGGAGGGAGGAAATGAAGACGAGAAAAAAGTCCTAATCGTTGGTTTAGCTTAGAAGCTAATGCATTAATGTGAGCATCCCAGGAAAGGTTATGGGATAAGTGAATTCCTAGGTCTTTATAGGATTTGGACGAGTTAATCTGTTGAGAATTGTAAGTTAGCGAGAATTCGTTCTTAGCAAGTTTTTTGTTGCACTGATGAAAGATGATATATAAAGTTTTTTCTAAATTAAGGGACATAAGGTTGGTTGTGTTCCAGAGTAAGAGGTTATTCAAGACCGAGTTAAAGGTTTCTTTAATTGAACTTAACGAGAATTCTGCATATGATATTGTTGTGTCATCTGCGTATAATATTAGTGGTAAAGGGTATACTGCATAGGTTAGTCATTAATGAATCAATTAAAGAGAAGAGGGGATAGAATGGACCCCTGGGGACACCAAGATTGCGGGTGATAGTAGAGGATGTTTTGTTAAATAGATGGAGGGTGTATTGTCTGTTTGATAGATAACTAGAGAGCCAGGAAAGGGGAGGGCCACGGTTATTGAAAAATTGGGATAGCTTGTAAATAAGAAGTTCATGAGGGATGGAGTCAAATGCTTTGGAATAGTCTAAAAATAGAGAGACAATTAGATTGTTATTAGACATGTTTGAAATTATGTATTCCGTGAGTTCGAAGCAAGCTGTGTTAGTGCTTCTTTTGGGTATGAAGCCATGTTGGGAAGTTGAAAGGAGTTTATTTGAAGAGATATAAGAAGATAATCGGGAATAAAAAAGGGCCTCGAATATCTTGGCGAAGGAGGGAAGGATGGATATTGGGTGGTAGTTAGAGAAAGAGGATGGGTCACCTTTTTTGTAGATAGGTACAATTTTAGCTGAACGGAATCGGGAGGGAAATTTATCTTGGGTTAGGGAGATATTAAAAAGAAGTGTTAAGGGGAGAGAGAAACCAGAGCATGCATGAATTATGATATTGGAGCTGATATCAAGGGAGTCGGGGCAGCTTGGAAGGTTTAAGTCGGTTAATAATGGATGCTGCTTCTTCGGGGGAAGTAGGTCAAACGAAAAACGAGGTCATCTTAACGTGTATGGGGAAAGGGTATTGTGATTGTGGGGATGGTGAGGGAGAGGAAGGTGTGGGTGGAAGTATTGTTTTCAAGAAGCTGGTTAAGAGAGAGGAGTCAAGAGAAGAATGCCCGGAGAATGGCATGGTAGGGGGAGAGGTTCCGTGAATAAGGTTTTTTATGGATTTCCATTTGGAATTATTGTTAGAGACTTCCTTGAAAAATTGGGCGACATAGCGATTTTTGGCACATTTAATGATAGCACGAGTGTAGTTAGAGAAGGAATTAAACCTAAGTTTATTATGGGCACTGGGAGAACGTCTGTATTTGCGATATAATGCGTTTTTATGTGATATAAGAGATAATATATTTGGGGTCATCCAAGGTTGCAGGAAGGAGACCTTAGTATTTGAAGTAGTAGATACTGTTAGAGGTAAATATCTGTTCAAGCCAATGAGAATTTGGATAAAATATTTATCAATTAGGTTGTCGATCTCGACGTCAGCATTAAGTAGAGAAGACCAATTGGTTTGTTCCAAAAAAGCATTAAAAACAGCTAGCCTATTGGGAGAGATTAGACAAATTTTGGAGGGTATGGGATTATGGGGAGGAGAGGGCAAGAAAGATTGGATTGTGAATATAGGGAAGTGGTCGGAAATTGAGAAATCTAAGGAGCCGCTATAAAGTGAATCAGAAAGGACAGAGAAGGTCTGGTCTATAAGTGAATGTGAATTATAAAAGTTTGAAAAATGTGTGACGGAGGTAATCAGAGGGGATAAGCCGACTCTGGAAGTTAGATCCAGAATATTAGGGGAATGTGTAGAAAAATCGAGATTAAAATCGCCGGAGATCAGAATTTTGTAAGGGGTGAGACTGAGTTCGAGTAGCAAGGAAGAGAGGAAAGGGGAAAGTTGACCGGAAGGTGGGCGGTAGATGGAGACTAAAAAGAATTTGCTATTTAATAAAATTGTGAGAATTTCAAAATCGTCGGTGCAAATGGTATACGTGGTATTAAGAATATAATGCAGTGAAGTAGAGACATAGACCGTAATACCTCCGCCTCTCTTAATCGGCCGGTGGAGTGCTTCAAAGGAGAAGTGGTTTAAGGGTGGGATATCTAAAGATGTTCTGGTCCAGGTTTCAGTTAGCGAGATAATATGTGGGGAGGGGGGGGGGGGGGAGCAAGGAAAGGGAAGTGAAAAGGGTGGAAGAGTTAGAGCGAAGGCTAACTGATATTCAAACTTAATAGGAAAAAAGAGGATGGAGAGGAAAGTAAGGGATTATTTGCTAAATCAGAGTTAAAGTCAATAAAGGTTGTGGTGGATTTAGGGGTAGACGTGGTTGTGAATTAGGGGTTAGTGAAAATTGAGGTAGAAGGAGGTAGGGAGAATTGATGGATTGGGAGATAAGGGTATAGTGTAGTTGTTGAGAGGATGAGACTGGGGTAAATTATAGAAAAAAAGGTATAAAGCTAAAAGAGGGAAATTAGATTATTTGCAAGATTAGATTACTAAATAGAAAAGTCTGTTGTATTGCTTAAACGATGAATGTTGAGTAAGTTCTGAATAGTAGTGATATTTCCAGTACAATCTTTCGTAAGATTTCTCCCATTAGAGGCCCAGACGTTGTGGGGGCCAAGCTTGGATTTTGCGGAGCATAGAAGACGGTAGCGAGAAGGTGTCAGGTCTTCAGCAATATGGATTGGTGAGCCTTTAAGCTTTTTTCCTGTTCTTTATTATTGGGCCTTTGTGTGGGAGAGAAGTAAATTGTAATAGGATTGGGCGAGTTTTGTTGGAGGCACGAGGACCAATACGGAAGGCTGTGGAGATTGTCGAAGGTTCAAGAGTAACGTCGAGCTTGGAGGCAAACAAGTCTAGGCATATGGAAGTGGTATTCTCTGATGGAGACTCTGTAAGACCATATATTCTTACGTTGGAACGTCTGCCATATTGGTCTATGTTGTCGATGTGCTGTAGCATATTAGAGAACAAGTCGGTGGAGACGGGAGGGGCGGAGAAGTCCAGCGAAGTGGATGGAGAGGCGAGATGGGAAATTGCTGTGTCAATTTTGTGAAGGCGGATATCTATCTCATCGAGACGTGCTTCGGTTGTTGAGATACGATTTATTACGTCGGAAAAAAGTGTATCAATCTTGGTGGTGAGACGTTGAAGCAAGGAGTCAAATAGAGTATCTAGATTAGCAAGGTTCGTAAAGTAGTCAGTGACTCCTTTCTCGATTGCGGAGCAGATAGACTCATCCAGAGTAACTGCGGAGGGCGAGTTCGAAGTGGTGCTACGAGTTATTGGTTTCCCTGGTGCACTTCTGTGTTTAGTTTCACGTGCAGACATAGTAATAGAAGACACTAGCACAATGGTCGGTAAACTAGAAATCTCAAAGGTTTGAAAAGGTCCAACTACCTCAAAATTCATGGAATGGGACTACATACGATTAGTGTGGGCGGACGTCATGAAGATGCTATCTAAGAGGTGGCGTAAAAATTAAGTAGTAATCCTTGGTTAAATGTAATGGAGTGAGTATTACAATAAGGATGTAACAAAGAAGTAGGTAATTAGCTAGCAGCTTCCTTAACAATGCTCGTCATAAAACAAATATAAAGTCTGAGTGATTGTTTAAAATTTAAAATCTTTTAGCGAATTTGGATTTAGACGTTAAGTTTCACATAAGTATATGCGAAAGACTTACCCTGGAGTTCCGTAGAATGTCACAAACAAGTAACGCAAACTTCGCTAATCAATAGTAACAAAAACGGCGACTAGGAATGGGCAGCTAGGTAAGATAATATCCAGAACAATGAGCGTGTATTTGGCAGGCGACTTTTATCTTCCGACTTTTTTTTTACCCTGCAGGTAGTAGAAAGTTTGCTAAAATTTAAAGGAAGTTAAAAGTTTTCTTGGATAACCTCTCTCAACAGATGGCGGGTCGTGTCATAGCTGTTTTCAGTTTGCGGATTCAGTCGTCACGCGATTGTGCAGATAGTGAAAATTTACCGGCTATATTATTAGGACAAATAAAAAGATAAACCAAGCTTGAACAAATATAGCAACAGAAATTGTTGCTGGCTCCTGGACTAGTTGAGGTTTGGACTCTGGGTGGACCACTAAGTTCCTGAACATTATTCTCCAAAAACCAGGCCTTATGGCACTGTGCATTGTCATGCTGGAACACAAATGGCCCTTCACCAAACTCCTGCCACAACGTGGAATTGTCTAGAACGTCCAGATATTGTGTGGATGCTGTGTTCCCCTCAGTCACAACCAGGAGAAACATGACCACACCACCACCGCCAAACTTCACTTTTGGATGACACACTCGGGTAGCAGCCGTTCCCCTGGCAAACACCACACCCAAGTGCGTCCATCTGATTGGTGGAGTGTGAAGCTTGATTTGTCGCTCCGCTTGATGCTCTTTCAGTGATCCATCAACTTTTTACACTAGCCACACAATTCTGGGCATTTAATAATTTTTATTATCACTGTTTAGAACATTGTGGCCTGTTTCCAAATAAAAATAAAATATTTTGATCGTAAATTAATTATGATTGCAAGCTGCTATTCAAGTTACTTTATTTTCATTTTGATCATTTAAAGTTGAGCTGTTGCATTTTATAATTAATTTTAAGTCATTCAACATACAGTCAACATTGTTTATGACAACCTCCAAGGGATCATGAAATATCTGTCGTTTTAACCGATATACCGTATTTATTCTACTATAATGCGCATCTTGTATAATGCGATTCCACTTTCAGAGCCCAGAAAAACAGTAAAAATCTTATCCTCTTGTATAATGCGGTCCCCTTTTTTGATTTGTCACGAGAAATAAAATGTGCAAGAATATACAGAAAAAAGAAAGGGAAAAAACTCTTTATTTTACTATTGCTCTTACCAGTCACTGCTTCTTAGATCATAAAAAGTGGAAAACAGATCAGTTTCATCTGAGTTCATTACAGAAAAGTGAAAAAAGTTTAGAGTTACATTGCAGGGAAGAGGGAGAATGACTTATTGATGGTCTCTGACAACACCTCCTAGAAAGAAAGCCTGTGCACTGAAAATTTATACATTGTTACATGATCATAGGTAGTCATAATTTAGGGGGTAAACCTATAAAGTAACGTCCCAAGATGGCGGAGATCGGGAGGGCATCTGTATAATTTTAAGTAACTTTATTTATTTTATATATATATTACTAATAAAATTGTTTTTTCAGATCCAGAAATAGTTCGTTCACATTTCCCATTACTGCATTATTGCCAATTTGAATATCTTAAGCTTAAATTTCTTCTTTTTTTTAATGGAATCAAACAGACGGTAATGTATTAAAAATTGATACTACAGAGCATATAATTATTTTTTTTTGTTTATAAACAATTTTTCGTGAAATATATACTTCATAAATTACTATCAGGAATAAATAGACAAGTTTGTGAAATATATTATTTCATAAACTCCTCATCTACACCTGTTACTCTCATCCGTGACCATCTTGGGGACGTTACTTTATAGGTTTACCAATTTAGGGCTTATTATTGGTAGAAATACAATTAACAATGCCTTTTTATGATGATGTAACAATGTATTAATTATCAGGGTACAGGCTTTCCTTTTAGATGGTGTTGTCTCTGATGGCTGTGTTCGTTAATTTATTCAAAATGGCGGCATGCAAAGTGAGCCATCCAAGTTAGTTTCCTTAATTTTATTTACTGATATTTACGAATATGCAACGGTTTTTTAATAGGTGATTACTGTTAACAAAAATAAATATATATTAATAAAATTTTAGTGGGAAAATTAAGGAGAGAATGGCAGTGTTTGTTAATTTATTCAAAATGGCAGCATGCGAAGTGAGCCATGCTAAAATCTCTATCGAAGTTAGTTTCCTTAATTTTATTTAGCGATATTTATAAATATCCAAAGATTTTTGTAGGTGATTGGGTTAAAGTTCGTCCGTGAAACGTCCGTGAAGTTGGGGACGCCACTCTGAACTTTAACCGGTGATTGCTGTTAACAATAATAAATAGATATTAATTTACTAAAATTTAAGTGGGAAAATAAGATCGACACAGTTTTGAAGTTAATTTCGTATTAGCCTTTGACGACGGGAAATTAAAATAAAAGTCAATTACCGTACATTGTATATACTGTATAACTGTATATTTAATGTACTGTGAAGTATATTATAGATTAGTTTCGTTTTTGAACTTCATCAGCCTGGAGTTAATTTGATGCCCCCCTCCCAAGTCGTTGCAGTGCTAATATTATACTCTTGTATAATGCGGTCCCACAGATTTCGGTGCTTTTTTAGGCTAAAATTTTTCGCATTATAGTAGAATAAATACGGTAGCTCTACCTGGTTTTTAGGTTTCTTATCAATGTCATATGTGATTATTTGATTTGAAATTGTTGAATTCAAAGGAATTCTTAATTTTCTCATGATCATGGTCATTATAAACGATTTCAACTGTATTTGATACTTTCACTGTGTAATTAAATTTTACTGTCATTTTTGATGAAATTATTTATTTCTCACAGCATAACAAGAATTTTATTTTTTATTTATTTCTTTCCCACCTCTTTATCAAGGCTGTAGATCCATTTTTCGCGGGTAAAGGTAATAAAAAGTTTGGATGAATATGCCTGATTTGTGTAGCAAAAGATTAAACAGTACTTCAGCTTAGATCATGATTCATGTAATAAAGCTGACTGTTTACTTATAACAATTTTCAGGCATTATAAAAAAAATAGTTTTATCTAAATATAAATTTTAAACAGATTGTTCTTGCATTTAACCTTGACTCTTCTTACTTAAATGGGCGAACCGAAGTAGCTTACATTGCTAAGGAGACACCAATGGTAATGTATGTTAATACACATGCTGCTTTGGAACAGATGCGCCATAAAGCAGAGTCCGAAGGAACAAGAGGACCTGTAGTAAGTTTTATAATTTTGAATGTGGCATTTTTTTGGTATCTAAATTTCATGAAAAATTGCAACACCATGAAATACATATAATTAGCTGACTGACTAGCACATCATTAGGATGAGTACATTGGGAGAGGATATGAAAATGATCAACAAATTAAAGGGCAGATGTCATACAGTTAGGGAAGGCACAAAGTCATCTTCATTGATCATTGAATAACCTGCACTCAGACTATATGGTATTCATATTGATTGACCATGCCCCATTTTCCAAGAAGAAAGTACTCTCTACATCTCATCCACTTTGAGTGAGGCAGGATTATTAGAATAAAGATTGTTGGGTTTTACTATTGCTTTTTTGATACAAATTGCCATTTCAGTGCTGAAAACATAGCTTTAAAAAAAAGGAAAAAAACACTACAACATTCTCTGCATTAGTGCAGCACTGAGGAACAATCACAGGGAGGCTTTGATTACAAGCATATCTGAGCAGTAAGTGCTTCAGAACGGTGTTTTCATTCATTGTCCTAGATCATATTACTGTAAATACCTGAGTAAAGTCGCACATGAATATAAGTCGCACCCTCCAAATTTAAGGTAATTTTTAGTACAAAAATTTTTTTTCCTCTTAAAATTCAAGCCATGACATCATAACTGATAATGCTAATTACATCACTGAAAGATCAAAACAAACACACTAAATGCAGTGTTGAAACTACGAGGGGCGATTGATAAATAAGGTCTCCATGGCTGTAACTTTTTTATTTGTTAACCGATTTTCAATATTTTTTTTGTATCTTATACTCACATTTGTCCTCTATGTAATGCACTATTCACTTTTCGACATAGTCCCCCATGGTTGTGACAAAATGTGTGACCCCAAAGTGTGGGAGTCACACTCGTCAAGAAAGTGGGAGTCAGAACATAAGTATAAAGAATGTGATCTTTATTAAAATATTAAGATAAAAACAAATAAATACATAAAATAAATAAATAAGTGGGGTTTGATAAATAAAACAGAGAAATTTAAGTGGAGCAGGAAAAATTATGAATAACAAATAAGCACAGAAAGTGCTGTGTGTTCCTTTTGAAGGGAGGAACACAGAACCCAAAGTTCAAAGTCCATAATCTGAACTATATAGAAAGAAAGCTCCTTACCTCACTGAATTAAAGTACATACAGTAAAACAAATTCTCAATAAAATAATGCTCACAATAAACAACAACTTCAACATAAGTAACAAAAAGGAAAACTATTAATCACACTATATAACTAATTTCATAAACAGCTATGTGAGCCTACAATCAAAGTCTACAGATTACAATAATTCATTTCATCCCAACACTAAAGAATAATATTAATAAAATACTAAATTCCCCCCTTCAAGAATAAACTTAACAAAAATGCAACGCTTGAAATTCTAAAACAATAGCAAACAAGTGAGGCATAAACAAAAATGCCAAACTTAAAGATCATGAGGCTTAAATTACAGAATAAAGACACTGAAGCAATATTGGTGACTAAATCACCATCCAAAATATTCACCATAATGTGAATTCTAAAATAAAGTTGCGAACTGCGATTATTTATCTATAACCACCTGGGATCATAAAATGGATCCCCCAGTAAGTCAACTACTTACTGGAAATAGAACGCAGTCAAACTTGAATTGCTTCCATGAAAGTGTCACGAAAAGAGTAAGCCTTCACCAATGAAGGTCTCCACAAAATAAGCCTTACAAACCAAGAATCGTTAGCCTCCCACCACCAAGCGTGCCTGAAACAAGATAAAAACACACTAGAAATACATTAAATACTAAAGCACCGCATAAGAATTCAAATCCAAATACAAATGAGGCTTAACCAAATAGCACCAAATAAACAAGGCTTACAAACAACATGGCATGGAGGCAGCCTGGTGAATAAATCACCCAACTCACTTTCTTAATGAAAATGAAAATAAACTACGTTGCGCTTCCCGGTTATCTACTAATATAACCACTTGGAATCATATAAGATTCCCAGTAAGAATTTAATAACTTACTGTAAAGAAAGCGGAACGAGTAACAACTACCTGCCTCACAAAATGCCGAAACGCAAAATAGACCTTCCCAAATGAAGGTCTCCAAGAAAACACGCCATAAGCCTACTTGAACAAAAATAACGTGAGCCTCCCACCAAAATTCGGATGCGTGCCTACAAATCAGGATAAACAACACACAAAAATTAATCTTAAAACTAAGAAGAAACTCAAGAAAGAAATTTACAAATAACTACAACATCTTGGCACCACTATACAAACGAACGAGGCTTAAAGAAAATAGGACTATACAATTAAAGCTGCCAACAATCATTAACGTTAAAACAAAAAGGCCTCCCACCTCAGTTACCAAGATGTAAAAACAAAAAAAAGCAAAAAAAAAAAAAAAAAAAAAAATGTTCAAACAAGCAATACATTAAAATAGACACTCAGAATAAATAATAAAAGCCGTAGCCAAAAGTATCAGATTTCTATATACAATTAGGAGAGTTGGTATCAACTGACTAGAGCACAAAAAAATAACCGCCGACTGGCCACCACTCCACCGCAGAAAGGAAAGCACTCCCACTCACAAGTCCATCGAGAATTAGCCTGTGTCGCTCCACAAAACACGGGACACAGTAGAAGAAAGCTTGCTGGAAGTGTCCATCACCGAAGAGAAGCCAAAACGATGGCTGCCAAGCACGCAGGGACCAGAATACATGCCGCAGACGATCCACCTCAACGGCTTCAACAGAAGGGCTCCGTAGGCAAAGGGGAGGGAAGACGTTAGGCCTAAAGATGGTCCGGCAACCCGACTGTCTAGGCCGCGTTGGTCTTCATTCTTCTCCGAGGATGGCATCTCCACATCTTGCGGGGCTGGTATCAGGTGCATCATTACGTCTCTCATTCAGCATGATGATGTTGCTGAACTGCCCGTAGCCATAATAAAACCATATATACAAATTTTAGCTTTTCCGAAATGAATCCTGGGAGGATTCTGGCGCTCATTTGAAACACAGAGATCGCTCCTGGCGCACAACACACAGATCTCTCCTGATTGGCTAGAGGATGACATTGTTTACTATTAAGTTCGTTCACGCAAGCGCTCACTAGCGGGAAAAGCTGGAAACAGTCACAAAACTGTAGAAAATGAAGAGCACAGAAGCAAAGCTCCACAACAATGCAGGTGAGGAAACGGATGGCGACGCACAGGCAAATGAATAAAAAGCTAGGCTTAAAATAAAATACACAATGAAAAACGGAACATGTGATAATTCTATCACAGCGTTATGCTTTATTGTCCCCAAACCCCCACATCTGCCGATAACAGCTGCTCTCTCCTCCTTTCCTGTCGATACTGCGCTGTCTCGTTCCCGATCAACATAGAGCGTCTCGTGCTCTTTACCTGGCGGTGCCCGTCTCATCATGGGCGGTTGTGGCTACGCTGATAGCTTGGCTGTTACATTCTTGTGAATTCATGCCACATGAGTGTTCTTTGCTCTCTCACACCCGCTCGCACTCAATTTTTTCTTCACACTTTTTTTTCCCCGGAATGTCTGCTCTCATCTCCCTTAGTCTCATGAGATGACCGCTGTCACGACAACTCCCGCTCTCTGTGCTTGCCCATCTCCGCTCTATCTCTCCCTTCCTGCCAAAATGTTGGGGACAAAGGATAAAGAAAAAAGATAAATAATATTATTTAGGCTATTAAACAATAATAAATACATACACTGCTCAAAACATTTAAAGGAACACTTCTATTAAGAAACATGCAGAAGCCACTACGAATAATATGGACAAAATCGCTGTATGTTATTATTAAAAGACTGTTTATTTAACAATAGAATGCATTATTGAAACAACTGGTGAAGAAACATAAAGAAAAAACAGGAAACTGCAGGACCCTTGCCTAAAACAAAGTGAAATGTCCTTTGGACATTGTGAGGAGAATGCCCTGTTTCTTCCAGGGATCAGTTTTTGCATCACTCAGTAATGTGTATGCTACCATGGGCTGCAGTAACCTCCATGCACCTTCAAGGCATGCTCCGTATCAGTCAACAAGTGTTCCTTTAATTGTTTTGAGCAGTGTATTAATTTAATAAAATTAAAGTACTGTGACGTATATTATAAGTTAATTTCGTTTGAAGTTCTTCAGGACAAAATGCAATTCCGTGGCTGTGTTCGTTAATTTATTCAAAATGGCGGCATGCGAAGCGAAGTCGTGTTTATATCTCCTTCAAAGTTAGTTTCCTCGATATTATGCAAAGATAAATAATTTTCTATAGGTAATTACTGTTAACAATAATAAATAGTTATTAATTTGATAAATTTAAGTGGAATATAATATCTATTTGTTTGCTATTCAATCAAACATGGCAACAACTGGTAATGAAACAAACTATATCAGCATCAATACGCAGCCCATCAACAGGTAATTTTAGCTAGGCTAGAGGAAATGTCGCACCCCTATTTTTTCACTCAAAATTAGGTACAAAATTTTGCAACTTATTCTCGAGTATTTACAGTGTTTTGCAGTGATGTCTGGAACACCAATGTAAACATGCTCATTAACAACAGATTGTTTTTCATTTCATGAATTTCACTTTCTGCTCCATATTAATTGCATACTTGTTTGGAGATTTTTCAAAGGAAGACAT
Source organism: Rhysida immarginata (assembly GCA_023313115.1). Lineage (NCBI taxonomy): Eukaryota > Metazoa > Arthropoda > Chilopoda > Scolopendromorpha > Scolopendridae > Rhysida > Rhysida immarginata. The sequence goes on from JAHWFO010003482.1 coordinate 990,787, forward strand.
CGAGAGGTGTCTGTGGCAAATGCTATAATTAAAGGTACAGTTGAATTCATTATCTCAACTTTATGCATTGCAGATAATATGAAGAGCTATGTTACATTACCGATATTTTTGAGCCTGAATTGGAACCATTCATTTAGTTGCTTCCTGTTGTCGTCTTTCAACAGACAGTGTAAAAAACCACTTGTTTACAGGCTATCTGACAAGGATGCTCCATGTACTCGGACTCAACGATTTTGATAAAAAATATTCTATGAGTAGCTTTCACCAAATTAAACAACCATGCAAAGCTATTCGACACACTTCTCAAAATTTTCCGAGAAAAAATAGTTTGTTATAATTGCATACACTTTATAAATACCTGAATTGTAGCATAGCTTTTTATTGCGTTCAAGGTGGTCTAGTGGTAAAACTCAAAAATTCTATTTTGCAGATAGGGATTAGATAATGTTTTTTTCTTTTCATAAATATTTTTTAAAGGACAACTCCAGCCTAATATACAACTTTATTAAAAATGAAAGTTCCAGGTATAAATAATAACGTGGCAAAAATAAAAAATTTCGAATCGAACGCGAAGTAAATTGATTTCTCTTCACTCAATTCCCTGAGGACGTCACTTCCTCTTGACCTTCATGAGTTTCATAAAACGAATGAAAATCACGAAGGTCAAGAGGAAGTGACGTCCTCAGGGAATTGAGTGAAGTGAATCCCATGCATTTGATTTCTATACAAATGGTTTTTTACGATGGTAGGCATGATTTAATTTAATTAGGGATCGCTATGGAAGAGCTTCTCTCTAAAATTTATGGGACTGGAGCCTAATCTAGTCCCTAGGAAGTCGATCTTAGATGTCAGCTGATACAAAATGGAGTGCCAGGAAGTAGCATTTTTCACTCTTTAAACGTGATTTTCATAATGAAATAATGGTTTTAAAATTTTTAAATATTTTTGCAGTTTTTTTTATTTGTTTCAAATAATCTGCCAAAAAAATTTTTGAGTGGAATTGGCCTTTAACATGTATGGGAATGTGTAATTCATTTACTAAATATATTTCCGATTTTCCAATTTGCTACCATCATTTTTTTATAAAATGCATATACAAATTATTACATGTATAATTAATGATCCACAGTGATAAATGAGCATTTAAAAAATGTTTATTTATCCTCATTTAATTATTTTTATACATTTTGCAAGTTTTGGGATGACATTAACTCGGAAAAAAATTAAATAATTATTGCACCATGTACATACTATTAAATGCAGGGTGATTCAGAAAGGTAGGTGAAGAATGAAATACCATGTACAGTTTGTAGCGGGGAACAAAATTTTTCCTATAAACGTGGGTCCGGAAATGCATCCTTACAGAGATAATGCAACTTGTACGATGTAGGAATGACATTACAGTAGGTGTTTGATAGACCTCGTTGGCAACCTGTGTCTCGAAGTCTTTGGTCTAGTGTTTGAAACGCCCGGCGATGTGGGTGATCACGGTCTGGAAAACACTGTTGGTAAATCCTTTCCGCTTTAGTAGCATTACCCTGTGCCTCGCCGTAGACGAGATGCATGTCCGCCAGCTCCGCATTAGTCAAGCGATCCATTGTATGACGATGGAGTTACATGTTTAGATCATAATTTACATGGACCCTACCATTGCCGTCCGGGTAATGCACATCCTTTCTTACCTTGCATTATCTCTGTAAGGATGCATTTCCTGACCAATGTTTATATGAAAAATATTGTTCCCTGCTACAAACTGTACATGGTATTTCATTCTTGACCTACCTTTCTGAATTGCCCTGTATAATTCATTATATTGGTATTTATAGTTTATCAATCACCCTTCATTAACAATTTCATCTAGCACATTATCTACCAAATTTCCTATTTCTAAGAGTAGAAGTTAACTCCTACAAACTCCGTGAATTATAACTTTTGTGTTTTTTTTTTTTAAAAAAAAAAGGAAATAAATATAACTTGTAACAACCTTTCAATTTATGTAAAAATAACCATAGCAAATTGGAAATTTTAGATTGTTTAATTATAATAATTCTTATAAGCATTTTATAATATAAAAATGATGATAGCATATCGGAAAATTGGAAATGCATTTAGTAAATGAATTACACATTCCCATACATTTAAAAAAAAATTTATCGAAGACTTGATTTGAACCCGTACCTGCAAAATAAGATATTTGTGTTTTACCACTAGACCACCTGAACGTGATAAAAAGCTATGCTGCAATTCGGGCAATTATAAGGTGTAGGCAATTATAACAAACTATAAGAATTTTTTTTCTCGGAAAATTTTGAGAAGTGCGTCGAATGGCTTTGAATGGTTGTTTAATTTGGTGAAAGCTACTCGTAGAATATTTTATATCAAAACGGTGGGTCTGAGTACGTGGAGTCTCCTTGTGAGACTTCTCTATGTGCATCAAGTATAATTTTTCCCACTGTTTGTACTTAGCCAGATTTTGATTTATTGAAGCTACCAGTGACATGATTGCACAGATATTGGCCTATTAGGACCCTCCACTGCCCACTAAAGGGCAGACATAAAAGTAGTGTGTTGGAACATGGTTCAAGTGCAGTTCTGGATTTGTTCATGCACTCGGCTATATAAAACCTTTCTCTCTCTCATGGTTAATTCATGGGATACTGTTCAAAGAGAAGATAATTTACTGAAGATGATCTTCAAACATATCACAATTGCAAAGGAGAAAAAGGAAGGAAAAATTCTGCGACCTGAACTCGAAGCAGGATCATGCTTTTCGCTAGTGGCACTGAAATTACCATTACCAATTGGTACGAGCTGCACCATTGAAAGGCGTCCCTAGTTCAAGTCCAGGTTGTGGAATTTTTCCTTCCCCTTTTCTCTTTTGTAATTATTCATGCAGTTCTATAGTTTTAATCACTTATCCCTGGTAATGTATATAATCAGCGACATAAATGTCTCCCTTCTTTCTTGGTGTTGCAGTTTCTACAAGCAGCAGTCATTTATGTTTCAAAAACGTATTAATATTTTTTTATTTTTTTTTAGACTATGGTTGTTGGGCCAACTGATGTTGGAAAAAGTACCTTGTGTCGGATGTTGCTCAATTATGCAGTACGTCTAGGCAGAAGACCTGTATTTGTCGATTTAGATGTTGGCCAGGTATTTAATGTTTATTTCTTGCAAAGGGTATTTAATTTATAACTTATTAAAAGGTGTTAAGAGTTAAAAAAATGCCAAATTATAGAGTGAAACCATTAAAAGGGAAAATCAGTTAAAATCTTTAAAGGTAAATTCATTTATATACTTTTTAATGTTTTTATTTTTTATCATTTGGGTTACATGAAAGAATTACTGTTATATAACTGATGAGACACATCTCAACAGGTGTCCAAAGGTAAATTCTACAACCAATACAGCTTTTTGTTTTGAATGAAAGATGGTCTAAATAATCACTTAGGAAACTCAGAATTAATAAAATAGACGAAAACGTCCCCCTCCCCTCGCCTTTATCGAGACAGATGCCTTGTTTCCAGTCCTGGTAACGTCGATTATGATGTCATTAGTAAATGAGAATTCTGAAGGATTTTCGAAATCATCACAAATATGTGACGTCACACTTTGCAACAACTATTATGGCTTCCTATTAGGTTGTCAGGGAAGATAGGCCATCGCAATGGAATAGTAAGCAAGTGCTATAGTAACTGCAGCAATTTTGTTAACGGTGACAGGATATAATAGAGCTATTAGCAAAATTAAATGCTACTGCGACTTCTGTGATATAGCCCTATAAATTTAAGCTGCTGCAAAAGGATCACACATTAGCATCCCCCCCCCCCCCCCCACCACAGATTAGAGGCCTACTTCATTCCTTCGGTGCTTAGTGCATGCCTGTTATGGTTATTGTTCTAGAAGTACACCAGAATTAGATTCAAGGCAATTAGAGTTGAAATAGAATCTAGTTTAGATGGTTTCTTTTTTTTTTTTGACAAAACGAACTTGAGCACATTAAGCTGTTCGCATTTGCATACTTGTTCTCTCTTTGGCAAAAACTAATTCACTGCTTTTAATCTATTCTGATTGTGGAAGTCTATGAAACATGAAATTTCTATCATATTTCTTTTTATTTACACACCCAAACAGAATTATTTCAGGCAATCTGACAGAAAACAGATTAACAAGTCATTCAACCGAAATGCCCAGGACCGATAGGATTTTAAGGCATTCGAGAATAAAAGCATATGATTTCTAAAGCCTTTGATTGTTAAGATTAGATGAGGTTGCTAAGCAAGCCATACTTCTAAGATAAATGCATTGTTCAAACTGATTAAAACTACCTGAAAAGTTTAATGCAGAAAGTAGCAATTCTCTATAGGTTAGAACATATAAGAATCCTTTAACTTGTAAGCATTCCAGTTTAATGAAATAAGCATTAATTGTTGAAGCATTCTGTGTAAGGCTGAATTCTTTCTTCATAAACAATTGCTAACGCTTTTCTATATAACCATGTACTATTGAAGCATGCCAGTACTATTCAAAGCATGCCAGATCGTATTTTTGAAGTGATTTAAGTAAATGGAAAATCAAATCATTATTAAAATTTTTAATTGCAATTTGTTTTTTTGTATAATTTTGAAAAGTGTTTAAAGTTTTGTCGCTCAAAGTTGTTCCATTATAACAAATAATTTTTTTGTGTGGTTTGAGAGTTGATGAATATTGTTTAAATTAAACAGTTATTTACCGTATTTGCCCGAAATTAGACCGCACTTTTTTTCCAAATTTTATGACTCCAAAATTGAAGTGCGGCCTATAATCGTAACCTAAGAAATTTGCATCCAGTTATAGGCCCTATTGAGTACAACTAATTACTGGTAGGTTCTTGAGAGTACAACCAACAACCACCTAGACAGAAGGCCTGCGCACAGAAATGTCATACATTGTTACATAACACAAAAGTGGCTATTGTTAATCATATTTCTACCAATAATAAGTGCTAAATGTGGCCGTTTGATGATGATGTAACAAGGTATGACATTTCTGTGCGCAGGCCTTCTGTCTAGGTGGTGTTGGTACAGCTCACCTGTATATTGTCGATAGTTGCCCAAACATTGCAAAGTAAATCGAGAATTAACAAATAATTAAAAATTCATACTACTGTTTTATCACTGTTTTTATTTTACTAAAATCTTGACCTAAATTTTAAAAAACAATCATTGAAAAATATCACTTGTATTAATATTGTATAATATAAATTATTTCGGTTTTTAAAAGCCCGATATAAACTACGAAGTGGCAGCCATTTTTTTCCCGTGAGTCTTTGAGATATGAAACCGGCCAATGATAAAACGGGTTACTTTTTTTCTTTGGGATATTCGGATGTGAAACAAGTGCATGGGCTTTATACAGGGTGATTACAAAAGAACTTCACACTTTTAAAAATTTATTACATCAAAGCTATTCAGAATATAGACACATCACATACGGATTCTTAAAGAAAAACTCTTGAGGTTTATTGTGACACAGTTAAAGATGTTCAATATGCCCCCCTGTCGTGACACGGCATACATCAATGAGGTAGTCGAATTCGTCCCAAACCCGCATTAACATGTCTCCATCAATCCCACGTATCGCTACCGTAAGGCGTTCTTTCAGCTCTTCTAGGTCACGGGGAAGGGGTAGGGTGAAGACCTTGTCCTTTACACACCCCCATAAAAAGAAATCACAAGGTGTGAGGTCGGGGCTCCACGGTGGCCACTTTGCAAGTTCCAGGTTATTGTTTGCTCGACCAATCCACCGCTGTGATTGTGCAACGTGCACACATCCATTGTATGCAGCAGAAGGACGCCTTTGCGATGCACAAGTACAGGTTGTTGCTGACACATTTTTTGTGCATACGTTGCAGTTCACGACAGTAGGTCGCAGGGGCTGCAGGAAGCTGTAATGGACTACACCACGGATGTTCCACCAAACTGTAACCATGAGCTTCCTGGGTTGCAACAGGTTTTTAGGGAACTGTCCCGGGGGTTCATCAGCATCCAGCCACTGTATTGACAGTTTCCTATTGTCATATAGGAACCACTTCTCGTCGCAGGTGACAATGCGATCAAGAATTTCCGCTTCTTCATGGTGCAAAAGCAATTCTGTACACACCTCCAACCGACGCTCTTTTTGGTTTTCCGTAAGTTCATGCGGGACCTATTTGTCCTGCTTTTTTCACCTTGCTGATGGTCCTAAGATGTCTACTGACAATCGATGCTGATGCAGCATTATCCCCTGCAAGGTCCCGAACAGTGTTTGACGGGTCGTCTTCCACAGATCGCTTCAGATCAGCGTCATACAACATGTTGGGCGGTCTGCCGCGTGGCTCATTTGCCAGATCCGTCACTCCCGCCTGGAATTTTCGGAACCAACGTTGGGCAGTATGTTCGTTTATGGTGCTTATACCGAATACCTTATTGATGTTTCGAGAGGCGTTGGATGCAGTGTGATTCAACCTGAACTCGTAATGCATTATCACACGTAATTTGTATGAAGTCATGAATATCTTTGCTTGGGTTCCAACACTATTAAATATCATCGCAGACATGCAAATTTCAGCCAGCTGGTCACTGATAGGTTTATCTCTGGGAATGTACCACTTTGTTATGAGTACTTACTACTAAACGTGCTGAAGCACGGAACCCACCTCGAAATCCGTCATTTGATATGCAACGACCTGATACAAGATTGTATTTTGATGTGTGCAAGGAAACATATTCTAATAATTCGTATCATGGTGTGTCCACATAGCGTTTGGGCGTGAAGCCATGTTGCAACGTAGATATTAAATTTATAATCATCAGCAAATTGGGAGAGATGAAGAAAATAAATTTTTTCAAAGATTTAGTATTGATGTAGGATGATAATTAAGAAACATACTAGGGTCGCCGGTCTTGAAAATGAGAATAACTTTAGCTATCTTAAGAGCTTTAGGGTAAGTCCCAAAAGAAAGAGAGGTAATAAAGATATAGGCTAAAGGAAAACTGAGACGAAAACCTGAAGGGTCAGGTGAAGATGAAGATTTTAGATGAGTAATAATATTGGTTACTTCATGTGGAGTAGCAGGATACGCAAAGAAGGAAGCGTGATTAGTTGAATCTTATAAGGATAATCAAGAGATGATGTAGCTGTTTGAGGAGTAGAAGGAAGAAGAGTTTAGAAAATTAGTCAAAGACTCAGCGTTAAGATCATGGGAAGCAGAGAATGGTGAACAAGGAGAAGCGGCACTATTTAATAAATTATGAAGTGTTTTCCATTTAGTTTTATTCGTAGAGAGCTTATTAAACGATTGCAAATAATAGTTTCTTTTGGCAGTTTTAATAGTATTTCGAGTATAGTTAGAGAAAGTACGAAACCTCAAATAAGATTGTCGGTTTGGTTTACGCCTGTATTTATGGTAAAGCTCATTTTTGTGTGCCACAAGACGTCTAATATTTGAATTAAACCAAAGTTTTCGAAAGGTGCATTTGGAAGAACCAGAGGTGGGGCAACTGACGGGAAATATTGGTCGTAACCAAGAAATATGTCCATGCAAAATTTGTCGAAGAGTATGTCAATATCTATAATCGCACCAAATAATTCAAGCCAGTCAATGAGTCCTAGAAAGGAGCGAAACATGGCGATTCTATTAGGTGATATCAATCTAAAATTATTACCCGAAGAATAAGAGGTGCAAGGAATATCGGAATCGAACCAATAATTTAAAATTATTTAAATTGGTAATTTTTCTTGCTTTTTGTGTTTTAAGGCTTCTTTAAATAAAAAGCACTTTTAATTACTCTAGTGCAATTAAATGATCTTTTTTTAATGTGCTGAAGTGAGCTTTGTGAACACCGAATTTCTTCCATGTGTTCTACTGGATCCAAAAAAAAGGACCCTTTTTTTTTATAATTTCTACATCATCATCTACAGAATCTTAATTTTCACTTCCTTCCTTCAGTTCTGAAATTATTGATTCTTCATATAGCCTGAAAATACTGCTACAGATTCGTTCACTGATAAATAATCTTCAGTTGGCACTTCAGTTCTTCTTCCAATAACTGTTTCATTTAGCTCCGGAACTTCTTGAGGAACTTAAGTTGAATGGAAACCATACTTAAACTACAGGATCAGTCTTCTACAGAATTGAGCATGTGCTGTTCATTATTATTCGTTCCAGATAGGACACTTGAGACTTTTTTAATGAAATTAAAAAATATTATCGTTCTAATGAGGTATTTCTGAAAATGTTCCGTTATAACAAGGGGTATTTAATTTTAAAAAGATGGGAAATTAGCCGGGACCATGAAAAAATATTGTTCTATAAGGGTTAATTGCTCTATCGAGTATCGTTACGTAGAGGTTTGACTATATTTTATATCCCCCACCCCTTCCCGTCCCAAAAAATGCAAAAATGTGTGCTTCGCACTTTGTTTTTTTTAAGCGTTTGTGCGCATTCAATCATATAAAAAAATGAAGTGTGACATTTTTTTTTTTTTTTTTTTTTGACATTTTGGTGTGAAATTTAAACTTGAAAAATTTTAACAAAATTAATCTTAAGAAATTTTTTAAGTAGTTTCTAAAATAGCTACAACTTAGTTAAAAATTACTATTTGTAGAGAATTCAATGAAGTATATTTGATAATTTTTACATAAACTTGTGAGTGGTGCGACCTATCTCTACATACACTGAGTAATCATATTATTATGACCATCTGACATGTTTATGCAAATGTGCGCACGGACGTCGCCGCAATGTTGCTGGTGGGCCGGACCAATATGTAAAGGGAAGCTGAGTGTCGTCGACAACAATAGACATGTTCCATTCTTCAACTATGGATAAACTACGCTATTTAACAGCCTTCGAACGCGGGATGATTGTAGGTGCTCGAAGCTATGGAGCGAGTATCAGTGAAAACAGCAGCATTCGTGGGGTGCTCAAGAGCAGCCGTCGTTAAAGTATTTAAAGACTGGATGGTTAGCCAGAAGACGGGGTCTGAACGTTCGCGTTGTGGCCGCCCGCGGATGGTTGATGATTGGACAGAACGGAGACTGTCACAACTGGTAAAGGATAATAGAAGGGCAACTGTGCATCAAATCACTACTGACCTTAATCAGGGGTCCTCCAAAACAGTCTCTGAACGCACTGTACGCCGCACACTGCATCGCATGGGATACGGAAGCCGAAGACTTGTCCGCACACCTTTGCTGTCTGCAGCCAACAAGTGGAAATGACTCCAATTCACTCAGGAGCACAAGGACTGGACTATCGGGCAGTGGAAACAAATCATGTGGTCTGACGAGTCACGATTCCAGTTACATCATGCAGATGGCCGCGTGAGAATCTGGCGGAAACAGCACGTAAACATTGACCCCGTATGCATGAGTACAACCCTTCAGGCCGGTGCAGGCAGTGGTATGGTCTGGGGAATGTTTTCCTGGCATGCGTTGGGTCCGTTAATACGTGTTGAACAACGTCCGGATGGTACAGCATACCTCCGTATCGTCGCCGATCAAGTCCACCCTGTTATGTTGATGCGCACCCCAATGGAGACGCTACTTCCAGCAAGACAATGCGCCACCCCATTGTGCAGGAGTGGTTCCAGGAACATGAGGGGGACTTTACCTTACTTTGGTGACCCCACAATCCCCAGATCTCACTCCAATTGAGCATTTGTGGGACGAAGTCGAATGAACCATCAGATGGCTGGATCCAGCACTGTCCAATCTAGCACAACTAGACAGAGCTATCCATCAGGCATGGTGTCAGATTCCTCCCACCTCCTTCCAACATCTCGTGGAATCAGTGCCACGAAGAATCACCGCAGTATTAAAGGCAAAAGGTGGCCCAACGAGATACTGACTGGGTGGTCATAATAATATGCTCACTCAGTGTATAATAAAACTGTAGAACCGTCATGTCTGTACATTGAAAATATTTGCTTATATCTGATTGCGGGTGATGTAGGGAGTGTAACAGAATACAATAAGAACATTTTTTAAAAAGTTTGTTTGTCTGTTTGAACACGCTAATCTCCAAAACTACTTGATGAAGTTTCATGGGGTTTTCACAGGTAACTTGAGCATAGCTTGGGGCAACATATACGCTTTATTTCATTAAAATTGGCTTACGAAAAAAAAAAAAAAAGATATCTTAATTTAAAGTTTTGGAGTATACTCAGCTTAGTACAGTTTGTAGAAAAATCCAAAGATAGCGTTTCATTAGTTAAAAGGCATTCACAGAAGTTTTCAGATGTTTACTGATCATCACGGCTTAGTACACCAAGAAACCAAAAGGTGGCGCTGTTATTTTTAAAAGCCGATTACAAAGTATTTCGGGTTTTCGGAAGTTACCTCACTGACAGAATTAAGAGCCACAATGTCACACATAGTAGGCTTTGTGAAAGGGCTATATTGACACCTCGAAACGATCAAGCTGCAAGAATTACTTACTCATGTTGACGAAGAAAATGTAGAGTATATCTCTATTAACGGAGTTATGGACCAAGATGACTCTACCAATTATCCGTTCAAATTTTTAAACCCTTAGTGCACCTAGCTTTCCATCGCACAAAATTAATTTGAAAACCGGCATCCTTATTATTCTGTTGCGAAATTTAAGCCCACTGAAATTGTGTAATGGTACGAGGCTTAAAGTTACTTCTCTCCAACGTGACATCATAGGAGCGGAAATTTTGATGGGAAGTGGCGCAGGCTAGCGAGTTTTTATACACCGAATCCCACTTATTCCTAACAGTTTTCCATTTTGCTTTAAACGTGTACAATTCCCGGTGAATTTATGTTATGCCATGACAATAAACAAAGCACAAGGCCAGATGCTGCGTATTGCGGGTGTGGACCTTAGTTTCAGTTGCTTTTCGCACGGCCAGCTCTGTGGCTCTTTCCCGTGTTAGTGAAGCAAACAAGCTCTTTGTTCATGTCCCCAATCCTACTACTTCAAACATTGTATACAAAGAAGCTTTATAATACAGGTTAGCACAAATGAATGACTGGATTTTAAAAATTTATATTTTCAAAACTATTACACATATTACACGAACTTATAGAAATTAGTGATAAATTATAGAAATTAAAGAAAAATTATAGAAATTATTATATAGAAATTATATCAATAAGTGATACACGAAATTAAAGAAAAATATACGAAGTTTTTTTTTTCTACCGTTGGTCAATAGATGGCAGCATATCCATAGAAAGCTGTGATTGAAATCCAAAAATGGCGACAATGACAGAGAAGAGTTTTCGCGTATTACAAGGTTCATTTTTTTTTTCAGTTATTTCTATGCAGCGTTCATTTATAAATCCTACCGAAAGGAAGTGCCAAGTCACAAGAACATTCTGCGATGGTATAGGCAATTTAACGATACAGTTCCTTGTGCAAAAAGAAAACCAGTGGCTGTCTACATGTCTCGGAAGAAACGGTGGAGAGGGTGAGGCAGAGTTTTGTTCGAAGTCCACGGATGTCTACGGCAGCTGCTGCCCGTGAACTTGGAATTCCCCAGAAAATGGTATGGAAAATTTTACGGAAAAAATTACATTTCAAACCGTTTCACTTATAATTGACGCAACATTTAACAGCGGATGACAAAATTTGTCGATTTGACTTTGTTTCCGCATACAAGATAAATTGGAAAGTGAAGATTTTGCAAATAAACTGATTTTTCTCAGACGAAGCAACATTCCATTTATCAGGAAATGTCAATCGCCATGACGTTAGAGTTGGTGGAAGTGAAGCTCCCCATGAAACTGCAGTTGCAAAGAGATTAACCAAAAGTGAAAAAATGGTAATAGGTAGCAATTATCTGGACATGTTGCAGATTTGGTTATTTCCACAACTGCGTGAGGACAGCACAAATTCTGTGTTTCAACAGGATGGAGCCCCATCCCATTGGTTTTGCATGCACGTGCTTACTTAAAGGTGGAGCTTTCACACCGATTAATTGGGCATGCGAATGACAGTGATTTACCCTTAATCACATGGCCACCTAGACCCCTGGACCTTATGCTATGTGATTTCGTTTTATGGGGGTTAAAGAACGCATTTGTGCAGCATTAGGAACAATTGACAGTGTGATACTACAAAGTGTGTGGAACGACTTTGATTACAGATTAGATGTTGTCATGTAACAAAAGAGTCACTCATCGAACATTTGTAACTGAAAAAAAACTTTGTATATTTTTCTTTAATTTCGTGTATCACTTATTGTAATATGTGTAATAGTTTCGAAAATATAAATTTTTAAAATCCGGTCATTCATTTGCTCAATCCCTGTATAATAAGACAAAAATAAATTCCACGCGTACAAAGTCGCAGGTACAGCTAGTTGATTTACTCCCCTACTTCGAATCTAAAAACAGAATAGATCAGGAACTTTTAGCTGCAATCAAGTTAAATAAAAGTACCAACAAACGTATGAAAACTTAGAACTGTTTGTTATTGTTATCTTGATTATTACTCGATTTTGAACTCTTGACTTAGTGAAAGAAACTGAAAGGAAAACCGAAAACCCATTTTGATTGTTGTCTTAATTAAAAACCACGAGAAGCTTGTATAAAAATAATTACAAGGGAATCCATCGCACATGTATGTCACAGATTTCCACCATATTGAAATATGTTACTCGTCTGAAGCTAATATACATGTTTGCAAAATATGAGAGTGCAACATTTTGTTTCTTTCAAAATAAACTGCGATAAAGAAAAAATTTGAGCATACATAACCATACAAAGACTCCATTGTTAAAGCAGATAGGCTATGTGGGATTCCCTTGTCAGTGAAAAGACTTACCTGTTTTGACAGTTTTCTTCAATTAAGTTTGCCGCGATTTGTGGCTACAATTGTCTTAATTGTTGTTATTATTTAGAGTTGTTTCTAATTCAAGGAAAAGATTTCTATTTAACTTTTTTTTTTTTTTTTTTTTTTTTTTTTTTAATTTTGTATTGATACTTGGCGGGGAGCTTCATCTGTATAGGGCACACTTACAGATAGTCAATAAAAATTTATTTAGTTCTCTTCCTCCTTGGAGGGATCAACCACCCCTTACCTTATCGTTATTGATCCATCGTTAATGAGTAGTATGTATCTGAGTAAATAGTGAAGCTAAGTTTATTCTTTGCGAGTATGACCGGTTGCGTCAGTCTCCCCTTTGTATCGTGACACTGGTTTCCAATGGTATACCCTACAATGAGTTGCTGCAGACGGTGCTTATTTTGAAGGTGACTAAACATATATGTGAGTTCGAATCGTAATTTTTTTTTTTTTTTGGTAGTCTCAATCCGGATACTTTCTGGACAGGCCTCGTATACGAGTCATTCTTAGGACTCAAATTATTAAAAATGAAATCAAAATCAACAAAAAGGACATTTTACCTTATACTTCAACAATTATTAATTGAAATAAAGTAAACATGGCACATGCAAAAAAATGTAGGAAAAAAAATTGACAACACCTAAAATTACATATTAGAACGTACAGATTTGTTTTGCAAATAGCAGGTAAGCGTTGTTTTTACATGAATAATAACTGTATGTTGATCTACGGTTGGATTTTCATACACAACAATAACAGATTTACCGCATTTTTCATCAGCAGTTTGAGATTGGGGTGAATGAGGCCCAATTTGAGATTGAGGCAGACTAATTTGAGAGATTTTGAAAAATTGCTTCTAAATAGAGACTAATTTGTATTTAGATAAAGAGTCGAAATAAAAAGAGTTGACTAGGAGGGGGCAGGAACTTTTCATTTGATGTTAGGCTATTTTCCCTCCTCTTTTGAGAAAGCACATTTTAATGAAGCCTCGATTTTTATAACATTTTTAAAAAATAATTTTGCGATCAGTTTTATTTTAAAAAAATATAAAAAACAGAAATCTATTGTTTGAAAGTTTTTTTTTCATATTTTTTTTGGGGGGGGGGGTTCTTTTAGGAAAAAAATTTAAAGATAAATTTACCGAATTAGTTAATTGGGTATTGTACCTGTTCCTAGAACTTTTTGTCAAACTCTTGCTTATTTCACATGGCTTGTCAAATTCATATTATAAACTCTTTTTTGCATATGAACTAATGTTAGCATGCAGGATAATTCTTTTATAAACAATCTCCAATCATTATTACTTTATTTCCCAGAAAGAAGGGCATGAAATATAAAACATGTTTCATTAAAAATGTTGCATATGTACTGATGTGCGGTCTGACAGGCCGCTCCAGAATTTCAAATCAGTTCATGCTTACTGAATTTGCTCCTGCCGGTTCTAAAACCACTTGCAATACTGTGGGCACTACTAACTTGAAGGTACTGAAGAGCTTAAGACAGCTATGTGCAAGGATAAGGGTGATTTCGTGAAACCTGGCTATCATGGGGCCTAACAGACTGCACGTCAACAGTTAAAGATAAATGCAGCTTATGGAGATTTTACAAGATCCAGATGTCATTATTAGTAATATGAGATTTAAATTTCATTTTACTCTTGTGATTCCTTTTTTGTATTTCAGTAGTGTATTTGCTGATTTGGTAGTGACTCTAGAGAAAAGAAAAAAAAACACACACACTGCAACATTAACATTTTTATATTTATCATGTTATATAATTCTCTTTAGTATTAAATGAAGCATTTTTAATTAAGTCCTGCAAAATTAATAGATTGGACTCTTTATTATCAAAAATTCTGTGAAACTAGCTAGCATTGATCCCTGGAAGAGATGATCCAGCTTTTTAAAAAGAATTTTAAAAAATAAATTTTTTGGCTTTCACACAAGCATTTATGGTGCCTAGATTATCCATTATCTTTTTATTATATGGAAGTATGGTTATTCAAGGACAATAAGTTAAAAAAAAAACTAAGGGTTTAAAGAGAGTCACAGTTTTTCCATTTCAGAAATTAATTTTCTAAAATTTCCATTCTTCAATTCCATAAATTTTGAATACATTTATTTCATCATGCAAAGTGCTATTTTATACATACAATATATGTATTTGTTGGTTAATCATTTCATATATGCATTAATATGCAGTGAGATATGGTTAAATTGGTGAGATTTAATAAATAAACATTGACTGCTGATAATTATTTTTTATTTTATTTTTTATTTTTTTTATTTATTTTGCTAATTGGTGTTAGAATTGAGAATACACCATCGAGAATGGAATAAAAGATTATTAAGAATCTGCTTTTTATTTAACTTTTTAAAATAGGGTCAAATTTCAATTCCTGGAACAATAGGTAATATATAAATTAATATTGTTATTAATAACACATGGTATTTTCCAGACTATAAGTCGATCTTTTATATGAGTTGCATCAGCAAAAATTCAAGAAGAACCATGAAAAAAAATATGCACATTGCATTTGCTATATAAGTTGCACTATCCACCTTTTTACTTGAGATTTCACGGGTGCAGCCATGTTTAAGTTTCAAATGCGTCCGCCATTACAACGTTTCCCTGAGTGTAGCCATCGTATATATTTATTTATACAGTGCAGCGTTCTCCTCAGAAAATTTTATCAGGTGGATGGAAAGATAAAATAGCCAGGCAGACAACAATTAAAGAAAATAAAACATTATTCTGTATTGTGCAGCTTTTCGTGCCTTCAAAAGGGCTGGGGAGAACCCTGCAGTGCCCTGAGCTCTCGGGTCTTTGGATTCCTCTCGTCCACTCTTAAATTTTAGCATTACTGCCTATAATGTCGGCATCGTTAATTAAAGATATCTAAAAATTGGATCTTATGTACGCTCCAGCTTTAATTTTAATATTTAGCATCAAGTTAACATGAGTTACATGTTTACTGTCGAGTTTTATTGCATTCTTTAGTCTGTTTTCAACGCGATTATAAAGGCAGGATGACGATAAAAAATAAATTAGACAGCATTTGTAAAATGACTGTTTTCTGCTTACCGTAATTTTTGGGGTATAATACGCCCTCACCGATAATACACACCCTTGTTTTTTCGTATTTTTAGAAAAATTCACAGCCCATAATGTACGCACTTTATGTACCTAAGATAGCGATTCAGCATCAGAGAGTGCTCCGCCGTATGTGTTCAAATGCGCAGTGCATTATGGTCGTCTGATTTTTAAAGACTGTAGACTTTATATATTCCCATAAAATGAAGAAATAAATATTCAAAATAAATGATCATTTGAAGGAATTTATTCGTTACAGTTAAACTTACATTTTATCTGAAATAAATGTATTTATATTCCTTCAAAATCAGAATCGTCTGTGTCTTGAGTTCTTTGTTAGGCCTAATTACCGCTTTTTCTTCTTCTTCCCAGTCTTCGATTCTCGTGATTTAATCATCCACAGGAGGAGTAATTTCTGCTTTCACAAAAGCATTCAAATTGTATTTTCTTGTACTCTCTGTCATGCAAATGAATGATTGATAAATATCCATTTGATAGATAATTCAAACGTTTTGTCCCCACATCTTTATAAAGATCGATTAGTAGCAAACATTAGTAAAACTGCGGAATAGCATCCCCTAACTTCTTTGATTGATATCATCAAGAACTGGTTGCATTCATGTATTGCATTTATCATTGTGTCAGCCCTAGTTAATGGCAAAGTAATTTGCCTTACTTTTGAACTTTATTATTACAGAGTTCATGCAGAATAACAGTCACTAAACCACTGTTCAAGATAAAAGACATCTCAGCTTGGCAGCCATCTTAAAAAGTTGCTGAGAAAACCTGGTTTTATGAACGGAAAATGGAAGAGAGCTACCGAATTTGGTTTTGCAATAGCTTTTGCAATAAATATACGTGAAGTATAAATTATATGCGGAATATAAAGTGAATAAATATAATGTATATTATATTTACTATTTAATATTGTATAATAAAAACCAAAGGTTGCATAGAAGTTCGTCAGCCCCATGTTCTTTTGACGCGCGTCGTCTTCTCCAGGTTTTATTATCGGCCTATTATACCACAAAAATTACGGTAATTTTAAACCTGTTTATAATTTTATTTCAGATTATGAATTTAAATTAATTCTTTAGAAAGTTGTGATTTGAAGTGGCCATCTGTTTCATATTTCAATATTTACAATTATTTTATTGAATCAAAAGCATTTGACCATGAACCAGTGAAAAATTATAAGAACTTAGAGGCATATAACTATTTACAGAGTGTACTTGTTGAGTCAGTGTGTTATCCAAAAAAAGGAATATATTACATATCCTAAAGTAAGCAATGGTGCAGTAAAAATACAAGGTTGTATCTACTCTGTTATTATAAAAAATACAAAGCCAATGAGAAAGAAGTCTTTTTCGTTGGCCTTGTAAAAAAAATATGCGAACGTAATAATGTTATTTACGAACATAATGTTATTTAAAGTCTCAGTGTCATGTATTCATACAAGAAATGTGAATGAGGCAGGTCTGAATTTAAACAATAATAAATTTACTAAATATGAGCTTATGCGTTTTTAAGCTTTCGCTTCATCAACAAAGCTGTGGAATAAGATGAAGCGAAAGCTTCGAAATGCGTATTTAATAAAGCTCATATTTAATCAATTTAGTATTGTTTAAATTTAGACCTATCTCACATTCATATCGTAATGATGTTAACTTTGCAGTTCACATTCTTAGTGGGTTTAATAATTTTGTGAAATGTGAATAAATGATAAATAGTTACTTACTGCAACGGTCTTACAAGGAGACTCCACGTACTCTGACTCACCGATTTTGATAAAAAAATTATCCTATGAGTAGCTTTCACCAAACTAAACACCTGTGCAAAGTCATTCGACACCTCAAAATTTTCCAAGAAAAAATTCATAAAGTTTATTATAATTACCTACACTTTATAAATACTCAAATTGTAGCATAGATTTTCATTGTCTTCAATTGGACTAGTGGTAAAATGCTTGAGTTCTATTTTGTAGATACGAGTTCAAATCCCGTCTTCGATATTTTTTTTTCTCTTCGTAAATTTTTTAACATGTATGGAAATGTGTAATTCATTTACTAAATATATTTCCGATTTTCCAATTTGCTACCATCGTTTTTTTTTAATTAAATGCATATACGAATTATTATAATTAATGATTCGCAGTGATAAATGAGCATTTAAAAGAAAAAGTTTATATACCCACATTTAATTATTTTTAACTTATATAATGACATTTAACTCACACAAAGATTAAATAATTATTGCACCATGTACTTACTAAATATAATGCATCATTTTGGTATTTATAGTTTATAAATCACCCTTCATTGACGTTTTTAAATAGCATATTAGCTACCAAATCACAATTTCTTATTTCTAGGAGCAGAAGTTAACTGTTATATTAACCTCTCTGTCTTTACCTACACGTGAATTGTAACTTCTTTTGTGTTTATATTTTTTTTAAAGGAAATAAATATAACTTGTAACAACCTTTCAATTTATGCAAAAATAACCTTAGCAAATTGGAAATGTTAGATTACGTTTAATTATAATAATTCTTATATGCATTTTATAAAAAAAATGATGGTAGCAAATTGGAAAATCGAAAATATATTTAGTAAATGAATTACACATTCCCATACAAGTTAAAAGAAATTTACGAAGAGAAAGAAAAATGATCGAAGACTGGATTTGAACCCGTACCTGCAAAATAGAACTCGGGCGTTTTACCACTAGACTATCTGTACACGATAAAAATCTATGCTATAATACGAGCATTTATAAAGTGTAGGCAATTTTAACAAACTTTATGAATTTTTTTCTTGGAAAATTTTGAGAAGTGCGTCGAATGGCTTTGCATGGGTCTTTAAGTTGGTGAAAGCTACTCAAAGAATAGTTTTTATCAAAATCGGTGAGTCAGAGTACGTGGAGTCTCCTTGTTAGAGGGGGTGAAGTCCTTCCTACCAACACACTGTCTCAATGTTTAATTACGCGTTCCTCTCCATTCTCTAAGAATTTTTTGAGTTTGAAAAGAAAACGATATACACTATGAACCCATGCAGAATTAAATGTCAAGTTGTAAAGCAAATATAAAGAAGAGCCAACCCAAGGCATTGAGCTATGGATTGGTCTTCATTCATCCATGGCTGTGGGCACGCTATAATGGCGGATGCACAGTGAGACATCTGATAGATTCAGATGAAAATAACAGACTTGCAAAAGGTGGATACAAGTGCTTTTTAACAATCTGAAAATAGCCTAAAATATGCTTCCTTGATAAATATGTTGCATTGCAATAAAAATTTAGAAACATCCACTAACAGCCATTTGCCTCACTTAAGTCATAACAATTGTAGCCCCTTCTGATCTCAGACAATACCCTCTAAGTTGTAGTTTAGTTGGTGTTGTCTCGGATGTGTAGCAGATCCAGGGAATATTTTTAAGTTATCTACTAAATGATTACTTTTGATTTAGCAGATCCAAGGATCCTCAAGTTAATGTTAACAGTAATAAGTTAATATCTAAGTGGTAAAAGAAACTTCTTGTTTGTAATTCAAAGATTTTGATGGGTTTCCAGATCCTGATTAGGATGAAAGAGTGAAAGTTTTTTTCCGCGTGAAATTCATAAATAATAAGTTCAAAAATTTTCTTGTAAATTTCATATTTACGTCACATTCGTTATATTAGTCTCGGAATCCTGCAGGAGCCAGGATTCGTGAAATAAAGTGTGGCTTAAAGTCTGGAAAATACAGTAGCAAATTAAGACATAGATATGAAAAATTTATTTCCAATTACTCATTTTGACTTCTTTGTGACAGGAGCTTTGTTAGTGGAGCGTCCAGCAGATGTAGAAGAGGGATTCTCACAGCAGGCACCCCTTGTTTATCATTATGGCCATAAAGCACCAGGAAATAATCTCACCCTGTACAATTTATTAGTGTCTCGTTTAGCAGAAATTATATCTATGAGATTAGAGAGCAACCGCAAAGCTAATGCTAGTGGGATCATCGTCAACACTTGTGGTTGGGTTAAAGGTCCAGGTTATCAGGCCATTACACATGCTGCACAAGCATTTGAACGTAAGTTAAAGTTAATTCATATTACTCCCTATTAAAATTAATATGTAAGGGTAAGAAACTCCTTATAAAATGCGTATACTGCATTGAAATACCAAATAACTGTGGATAGTTGTAATGAAGAAAGAAAAAAAACATATGTTGTCTATGCAGAAAGAATTTAATGCATCGTATCCACATTTTGATCACCTTGTGGCCATCATTCAGCGAAATACAAGGAATGCAGATACAATAGGTTTTAGAACAGATGCTTGGGGTTTCTAGCAAGTTCCAGATACCATGTGCACCAGTGAATGATGTGGTAAAATGGGAATGTGAGGGAGTTATCAAACCTAAACCCCAACCAGGTAAATAAAAATATTGACTGTTGAGATTGTTGATACTTCTGTTGTGTGAAGCCAAACTACCAGGCTTGATCAGAAAATAGGCACATATATTTGATTGGCATCTGGAAGTAAAATCCATACATGTACCATCCATACAGAGGGTTTTGTACCTTCATTCTCTGGTGAACTGCAGTGCATAAGCAAATAATTACTACACAGAACACTGCCTCTCAGTTACCGTGGGGGAAACTTGAAAGTGGATCTTCTGGAGTAATGAACGATGCTGCATTTTGCAGTGATCTGCTAGACAGCTTGAAACATGGCTAAAAACCATGCAAGTATTAGCTATGTTATTGCACTTCCATTATTGCAAAATTCGGCAAGGGAGGATTTTTGTGGTCCTTTTTTTCTTTGTTTGGTCTATGTCCATTGTTTTTGTATCTGCAACCCTGAAGGCTAAAAACCATTAAATAGTATTGGACAACTCCATGCTACCCTCCCTGTGGCAATAATTTGGAACTGGCCCTTTATATTATCAGTTAAAAGAGTACATGTGCATAAAGCAAAGGCCATAACTGAGTTGTTAAGGAAACAGACATGAATGCACTCAAACTGGTTGCCCCAAAGCCCTGATCACAACACATTAGAACATCTGTGGGATGAGTTACAGCACTGGTTGCAGTCAGATCAAACCTCTTTAAAACCACCATTTTGTTCACCACATTGTAGAAGGAATGTAAAAAAATACCTGCAGATATTTACTGGAATTTAGTGAAAAGTTTTCTTCAATGGGGTAGACTGTCATGGTAAGAACATTCCAACAAGTCTCTGCTCATGAATGGCTTATAGTTTAGATCAGGTTTTATTGCGTTTATTCAGTTTAGCATACACTGACGGCAAAAATGATGGGAAATTATTCTCATGACAAGTAAGCTCACTTTTTATATAGCTGAGGGCAACCACTGGGAAATATAGTAAATTTCCAAACTTAAAAAAAGAACATCAATATCGTAATAAGCTGGAACTCTCAGAAATATTTTATACTTTTATTATGGCCTTACAACTCTACACTCAATACAACTTTATTTAAGTCAAAAGATTAGTCCATTAATAACATCATGGCATGTTTAAAAATTTTTGTCCTATCGCATATTTAAGGTTCAAATTAAAAATTTTTAACATGGTTCGTACGGTTCATGTAAAAACCTAGAAAATGATGAAAAATAGAAAAAAATATTTCCACGCTTGGAAATTAATGGAAAATCAATGATTTCTGAATTTAGTTTTGGAAAATACTTGCGAAGAATCTAAATGAAATAAATCACTATTTCAAAACAAGTTTTCTTTATTTTTTTAGAAGATTATACCTACTAGCTAATAAAACAGCACTGTAGCTTATGACTTTCACTATCTGCGCAACTACTCTGCTCTATTTTCGAATAGCCATACATGGTTTGCACGCTTTCAAAACTACTATTATTATTTTAAGTAACTTTAATTCTTATAACGAATTTTAAATTATCTATAATGCCTGGAAAATTCATTTAATAAATTATGGTTAGAAAATGCTGATTACATGGCATGGAATCAAAACTATCTTAATCTCATTGTGCTTTTTGAAAATTATGTAGTAAAGCTTTTGACTAATAACTACTTTAATGGTCAATATTGCTGTGAACAATAAAATTAAGAAAAGAAAGTGTCTAGGATTAGCAATATGATAGCGTTTAATATAGCCGACGCATTTCGAAATACATTTCATCATCAAGGCAAACACAATTACAACATGGCAGGATCACACAACTGAGTATGTAGTGACTGTCCACCAATCAGATGCAAAGAGCCTGATTGGTGGACTAACAGTAAACTACAAAAAGCAAAAATTATTGACAATAATTATGAATGGACATAGTATAATCTCTTCTGACTGGACGATTTATAATCTCATTAATAACATTGATGATTGGGTTATTATCAGAATTGATTTGATTGTTTAATATTTATCATAGTTCATTTTTTTTGTCTTCTAATTTCCAGAACACAATGTTAGTATTGACTATCTAGACCTGACCATCTTTAATAACAGTGCCAAGAAGATAGAATTCAGCATATTCCGCAAGCCAACTGCTATGTGTAACATTATCAGTTCTTCTCAAACCATTCCCCCCCCCCCCAACTTAAAGCTGCTGCATTGGGTTATTATTTCCGTCGTGCACTGAATTATCCAATCAAGAAAGACCAAGATGAGGAAATTAGCAGGATTGGCATGATATATTCAAATGATTTTGATCAGTGATTATAATTGAGAATTTTAATCCGGATTATAATCAAAATATAAAGTGAAGTTTATTAAATTTTGATTGCTAATTATCTTGTGTAATTACATCCATTTTAAAATTTCCTAAAGTTGAAAAAAAAAAACAACACTACTAGCCTCCCATATCTATGAAAACTCTTATAAGCAGAGTTTATAAAACTAAATAATTATTTATTATACTTTTAGAATTCATTTATTATTAAAATTATTGTTAAAATGTAGACATGGACCTGCCTCATTCATATTTATTGATTTTATTTTATAATACAAAACCCTAAGACTTTGTGGCTTTCAGCCTTGGTGGCAAAGCATTTGTTCTGCCTAATGATGTTTGCTGGAACAATGTTCTATTGTCTGCAGGCCTATGTCAATAATTGGACAGTCATGATAAAGGTTTGTGAAGACAACAGAGATAAAATTGATTCAGATATTGCAAACAATGTTAGAAATGTCGGCCTCAAAAGAAGTGCAGAAGACTATCTGGCAAAACTGAAGCCATTTGCATTTGCTCTGCATAAAGTTCAGCGCGACTCTTGCAGGCTGAGTGATGCGCTGGTAGCATGGAAAAAGTTTGAGGGGAATTTGACAGAAATTTACAATAATCGACGTTTATTACAAAAAATAAACGCAAGAAAGAAGATGGTGCTAACTCTTGCCCACTTCCTATCCCATCTGATGGACCCCAAGTATATGTATAGTGGAAAATTTTTGTCCTCTACTGAAATAGGCAAGGCATTGGAGTATGTAAATGAATGTTTTCCAGGAGCTTTGCTGACACTAATTAACTATCAAGCTAAACATGCTCTATTTCCACTAAATGGCTTGGTGGGAATCACTTAGTGAACGAATTAGAGATTCTGCTGTTGCATCCTCTGCAGGCCTACAACGAATGTTCTCAATCTTTGGTATGTTCATTCAATGACCTAAAATTGCCTGGGGATGGAGAAGGCAGCAAAGTAGGTTTCAGATTAACTAGTTTTTTAAATATTTGAAGCAAACTAAGTAATTTTTGTGGCACACTTAAGGCCGGTCGCCAACAGGTCACGTGGTACGATCGGTGATTGGTCGGCGGCAGTTTCCTTCTGTTTCTTCATTCATGGACAGCGCGGTCGTGAGCATTCTGCTTCAAAATGGCGTCGCAGCAAATTTTCTCATCATTTGAGTTAGTACGATTTAAAATTGTGTACATACAGAAATTTTATTCGCCCGTCTTTTCTTTTTCATATTCATTCCTTGTTTCTTGATGCTGCCCAATATGTATTTCGCCATCTCCTTTCTCCAAAATATATTTATTACGTATCGGGCGCTTGTACACT
Organism: Rhysida immarginata; assembly: GCA_023313115.1. Taxonomy (NCBI): domain Eukaryota; kingdom Metazoa; phylum Arthropoda; class Chilopoda; order Scolopendromorpha; family Scolopendridae; genus Rhysida; species Rhysida immarginata. Next base: position 1,014,744 of record JAHWFO010003482.1, read on the forward strand.
TGAATTTTCTATTTTAGTCCGCCATTTTGTTTCTACTCACTGAGGCAGCCGACCGTCGTCGGACTCTGGTCGCGATTAGTGTGACCGGTCACATTATGAAAATGCCCAGCATGACCTGTCGTTATTTTATGGGCAAGCTGTTCGCAATGGGCTTCAATCGGTCACAATCGATCGAACTTTTAGACACACCCTCATTATTATCCTGAGTTTACTATAACAAAAGCTTAGTTAACAGTTTGGTATTTGTAAGAAGTTTGTTTATTTGTAACTTGTTTATTTTGTTTTTATTGTAATCTAATAAAGAAAGATAAAGCCTAATTTCTGGAAATTATTTGACCGTTATTAAAACAATCTTGGTTTTTAATAGGAAAGAGAGAATACTTCATAAGCTACAACTTTAAGGAACATTAATTGGTGACATATTAAAAAAATCAAAATCATCTCATTATAATCAAATTAATTCAGTTACTGTAAAATCTTGAATAGACGCCCGGGCATCTATTAGTCACAATGGTCCTGCCTTATTTACGACATTGCCAGGATAAACTCATTTCCCGACCCGGTCACAAGCTCTATTTAAAAAGAACTAGAGTCCAACCAGTGTCCAGCAAGCCAAAGAAGATTCCAGAGGCTTTGCAGTATTCACTTAAATTGGACCTGAAATTAGTAGAATCTCCAACATTTTCCATCAATGCGGTCTTAAAATCACATTCAAAACCTCCAACAATTGCAAATACGCCTTAAATCACAGGAAGAAAATAGAACGTAACAACGGCTATACAACTTGTGGCGTATGTAAGCTCACTTCCTAATTGTGGTAGCTTTTAAATAGACTCCACAAAATGGTCGTTGAAAGAAAGATTCAACGAGCACAAAAGATCATGGCTAAACAACAACAGAAAATCAACATTCGCAGATCATCTTGTGAAACAAAAGCACCAATTCGGACCTATTAATGAAATAATGCCAGTCCTCAAAATCGAAAAAAGAAAACGAAAGAAGATATTAACTCATGGAGCCCTGGAAATTAGAAGACATGTGAAAAATAACTATGAAAAAATATTAAACAATCAAATCAATTCTGAGAAAAACCCGATCCTCTATGTTGTTAATGAAATCATAAATCGCCTAGTCAGAAGGAATTATACACAATGTCCAATCATAAAATTATCGTCAGTAATTTTTGTTTTTTGTAGTGTTTTATTAGTCCACCAATCGGGCTCTTTGTACCTGATTGATGGACAGTTTAATCTTTTTCTTTTTTCAATTTGTCATAATCTGCTGTTTATGCTTGTAGTCCACCAATCAGCATCTGATTGGTGGACAGTCACTATATATTTGGTGGTGTGATCCTGCAGTGTTGTAGTTGTGTTTGCCTTGATGATGAAATGTATTTCGAAATGCGTTGGCTATATTAAATCGGTCCAGGACAATTGCCCTAATGACCATTGGCCTAAATCCCGATTAGTTCAAATTCCAATTGGTCCAAATCCCAATTGGTCTAAATCCCATTTGGTCCAAATTCTGATTGGTCTAAAACGAGACTAAAATGACTGAAAATTTTCCACTGAAAAGAGAAAATTTGAATTATTCCAGACTATTTTCCTTTTTTTGAAATAAAATATACAGGGTGTCTCAAAAAATGTACTAACATTTTGAATTATATAAGAGTAGGAGTTCTGATAAAGTATATTAATTTAAAAAATAAATGAAAACTCCATTTAATTAAAAGAAATATAAATAAAAATCTTTATATACGAGGGTTGGGGCATAAGTCATGGCAACTATTTTTTTTTATGAGAATTCAAGCATGGGTGGAAAACGTGAAATATACAGATGAAAGGACAAGGAATGGACGAAATATACGGACATTTAACAACACGCCAACACTTTGCTTCTCATGTTTATTAAGGTAGTTGACAACATTACAGGTTTCATGTTCTGGAATCATGAAGCCTGTAATGTTTCATACGTTTCATGCTTCTGGAAAATTTATTCTGGAACATGATTACAGATTTCATTTTCCAGAATAAGTAACAGAAATCAAAATAGAGAACTGCACGGCGGTTGACTGAGAACTGATTTAACATTGCTCTCTGCACATCAGGAACTCACGGAGCCATCTAATGTTGTGGAAACATACTACCAGTCACAGCTTCCTTGAGACATGATATTTTATGATACCATCCCTTAGCTCTGAGAAAAAAAAATAGTTGCCATGACTTATGCCCCAACTCTCGTATAAAAATGAATGTTTGTTTGTTTGTTGTTTGCACACTAGGTCTTCAAAGCAAAAGGAAGGTCTGTGTCTACTTGAGATTTCTCAAAAAATAATCTTTTGTTTTTTTTTTCGACAAAATTTTAATTTCTGGTGTCAGCGCTCATGATAGTCCCTGACTCCTGCTGCCATCCTTGAAGCAAATCTGGAAGCCTCGCCTTCAAATGCCGACATGGCCGGAAGTGAGTGTTGGAGATGCGAACACATGTCTAAACCGGCGGAAAACTTTTTTTTAGTTCTTTCATACGCAGGCCATGGGGTGATAGTGTTTTTTTTATTCGTGAACTTTACTTTTTCTTTTTTTTCTAATTCGCAAGTCTTTGAACATGGTTTTACTTTCAATTTCGTGTCTAACATCTTTCAGATGCGTTCTTCCATTTCAGTTACGTAATGGTTTATGTTTGCTGTTCAACGCAAGAGGAAGGCCACTGAGGATAATGGTTACTTTCGTATTCGGGTTTCTGGAAACTGTCTGCAATGTTTTTGGACAATACGTAACAGAAACGAAAAATTTGCCCATTGCCTTTAAAACTCATCTTAAAAAGTGGACATTTTTTTCGCCAACAGATGACGTCATATTCAAAACGAGACAGTCTTCTTTTTGGGGACCAGCGGGAAAACTCTGCTTGGCTGGATTCTACGAGCTGAATCTATCCAGACCACTGAATCAGAAATCGAATCTGGGGCGAAATGAATGACTTTACTAAATGTACTGAATGTATCATATTGACTGTGTCAAAATGATTCTGGGTCAAAATGAATGTGACGAAATGAATTCCTACATATAATCGAAAATTCGCAATTCTTTTTTCATTTTGGAAATTTGATATGTGAATAGAATCTAATGTAACAAAGTAAAGTCAGGGATAGATTAATGACATAAAGAATCTTTTTTTACAATCATTTTAATACAAATTAATATTTTTAATTATAATTTTAATACTGCCTTTACAAACTGATAGCACCATATTGCATGAAACCCTTTAGAGTAAAATATTTCAGGTTATTAAAGGACAACTCTACGGTCACATACAACTTTACTTAAATCGAAAGACTAACCTATTAATAACATCATAGCATATTTAATTTTTTAAAATTCGAATCCTAAATGTGTGAAAAACGAAAATTCCGAGCGCGATTTGAAATCGGGGGCATCCATCTTGGGTGGAGACGTGACGTAGTGCGAGGATTGCTCTCAGCAAGCTTTGCAGTGAAGCTTTAACATTCACTATAGATCTACATTCACTCAGTACTGCGTTCACTACAATTTTCACAATGTTTGGACATGAAAGCAGCGATTCAGATATTAGTTTTAAGACTTATGAAGATATGGAGGCTTATTTTAACAACTATCTATATGATGAATTGGACAACGATTTGGAGTACCTTGTGGGTGATTTGGATGGTTTAGGCGTGAAACCATACAGTTTAGAACCTCGATCACCCGCCATTAGACGAGGAATACAGTGTCGCCGAATCGACGGAAAATGTATCACCCACAACAAATTGTCAAGTATAATTAATACGTATGTTATTTAAATGTGAACAATTTCATGATATTAATTTTTAAATTAGGTTTCAGTGCACAATATATGAAGATATGCCGACATCACAAGTGCGAACGTATGCTGTCGTGATTAAGCCGAGATCGATCAGCATATGCCCAGTGGTTCGGAATGCATCACCGAAAATTCCGTCTTTTCAAAAATCTGCGCGGATTACTATATACCAACAAACTAATTTGTCCATTAGATTTGGGTGCACCTGGGAAGAAACAAAAGAAAAGTTCTTCCTCATTGCGTTGTGACAGCCATTCGAAAAATCTTTCCTTCACAAGAACGTTGTGGTTTCCAATACTGTAAAATTTTATTAAAACTAATTAAAATTCTCTCAAGCTATTTTCTTTGTTTATTTGATTCATAACTAAAATTTATGGAAAATCGAACTAAATTTCAGGTTATCAAATGTATTTTGTTACACTGATATATTTTAATTTACGATCATCACTAAATAAACACTATTTCAGCCAGTTTAAATGACAAATGTATTAGCTTCAAACATTAAACAAAAAATTGATACTGTTAGCACCATTTACTTAACTAGATTATCTAATATAATTTCAATGGGGTTTTAGTCAAACATTAAAAGTAATAGCCAATAACTAGTCCCCCCTCCCCTTTTCTATTTGTGAATTTTAACCAAAAAAGTGGCTTCAAATCATAATCAATTGGCAGTCCCCCCCCGCCCCTCTCTATTTCTGGTTGGCTTCCATTAAAATGCTTCAATGAACAAAATAATTCCCCTTGACGAAGTAGCAGGAGCTCTGACTTCATCTATTGTTTGAAAAATTGAATTTCTCGAATGTAGTATTTAGAAATGAAAACGAGCTCTATGTTCTTACGTTTCTCATCATTTTCAATCAAATTTGGCTATCCGAACACTTCAAAATGTGTAGTTGTATTTTGTCCGGTTGCGTTTTATCCGAATACCTCTTTAGTTACATAGCCTTGCGCAAATAGATAGTGAGCTTAATTAATACCTACGTACATTAATATGACAGGATCAATAACAAAACAAAACTTTCCAAAGTGAACGGAGCAGAGTCGACTAGTTCGCGGTCGGAAGCCAGTTATCTCGTCGATCAAAAATTATCCATTTCTTCCTAATTCTTACTTAGGAAATTGAAGAAATGATAAATTATTATCACTACCTCTATTCTTACAGCCAAATACTAGATAAGAATGAGGTATGACGATTATGCGATTTATAAATTTAGGAAGATTGGTCGTAAATATCTACTCAGTGAAAAAACATCTACTCAGAAAATATGCTAAGTGGGCACCCAGAGAGCTAATTTTTAATGCTGGGGCATGGTGGTAAAATCCATGTCAACACAGTGAATTAGAGAAATAATTAGCATTAATTGTTTGAAAGCTTCCATGGTGTGAATTTTTAATAAACAAACTAAAAAAAGTTTCAAAATTCATTCAGTGTCATTCATGTAACGTCTCATTTTTGAAAATCATCCATTCGTGACTTTGCTTTAAAAGCTACACACATTTCAATAAATATTCATTTACATAGAGTACATTAAATGAATTAAAATGACCAAAATAATTATTATATAATAAAAGGAGTGGATTGATAATATTTCAATAACATGTGAATCACCTTTTTTAATCCCCTCCTTCATTAGAACTTACATTGGTGCCTTTCATTTATTTATTTTATTTTAATTTTATTTTCATTCAAAAAGGAGATTCACGTTTATGTTATTATAACCAAAGTAATATTTGGAAACTCTCTCTAGTTTTTTTTACTTAAAAAAAGCACGCTGTGGAAGCTTACAAACAACTGGGATTAGCATTAAAACATTAAATCGACCCCAGCAGCTAACCTCGCACTACGTCACTTCCGGAAAAATAATGGCCGGCGCGAGGGGAGTGCAAACGCGCCTTTTTTCGCTTTTCAAAGCATTTTTTATATAGAAATTATGGACCAAAATTAAAAATTTCAATGGAATCGTGTTATATTTATATCAAAAATTGATATTCTGTAAAAAATTTATAATCGAATTTTTGCGTAGAGTTGTCCTTTAAAATAAATAGATAAACTTGTATTTGCAGTGACACAGGGATAATCGCTGCAAGTGTGTGGACTAAATTTGAAAAATTCATGCTTCTCTCATGGACAGTTGTATTTGGCCTGCTCACGCGTCGGAAAACTTTCTGATTTATTCGTGTATGCACCAGATGGAAAAACCAAAAATAATGTATATCCAAAAGCACTTCAAAAAAAAAAAACAGAATTAAAACACACACACACACATTCACACTCACTCACTCACTCACTCACTCACTCACTCACTCTTTGTTTGAGCGGCATTGCAACGCATGGCGGATACTCATACTAAATAATAATATACGAGCTAGCCGGCGTTGCTCGGGCTGTTTTTTGATGAAATTTTGCAATATCTGAATGTGAATATACAGAAAAAAATGAACGCATGAAAACAGCTTAGAATTAATAAAGTAAAAATACATATTCAAGAAATGAAAATGCTACCGATGGATGGCCTCTCCAACTACTGCCCTTTAGCAGTTCTACTCGACTTCGCTCATGTTGGAATGTTGTGTATAGCTGAGTAAGTTTGACGCAGTGCCGGAGAAAATCGGTGAAGAATAATGTATGTAGTTTCAAAAGTAGAAGGAAATAGAAAGAAAAGGAAACCATACTCTGATCTGATGTATCTTCACCCGTGGCTTTAGTTCGCAAGCTTTTTTTCATGTGTTCTTTTTTTTTTTCTTCTGAATATTCGCATTCAGATATTGCAAAATTTCATCAAAAAACAGCCCGAGCAACGCTGGGTATTTCAGCTAGTAAATAATAAAAACAAGACCTTCTTTTCATCTGTGTTTCATCTACATAAGCTCCACAAGACCTTTGTTTCATCTGTGTTTCGTCCACTTCAACCTTTGTATTTCTCCATTGGGTGACATTTATTCATTGTTTTTATTATTTATTTTTATTTATATTTCTTTTTTTAAATTAATAACATTTTGAATGACTATAAAAACATCATTTATGATTTAATGTTTAAAAGCTTGAATTACAGATGACAAATGTACTTAAAGAATCATGTTCGCAAATGTTCAAATTGATGACCGTCATTGTCCAGACAAAGCTGATAACGCGCACCAATGGATTTGCAAACGTAACGAAACATTTCATTTGGAATATCGAGACATTGTCTTTCAATTTCCAATTTCAATGCATCAATTGTTCTTGGTTTTGTGCGATAAACTCTGTCCTTGAGGTATCCCCATAAAAAGAAGTCCATTGGCATGAGGTCTGGGGAACGCGCAGGGTATTCAATGCTACCCCTCCGTCCAATCCATGTGTTTGGATAAGCTGCATCGAGGTGAGCTTTTATATCGCAATGGTATGGGGGAGATGTTATATCTCTGTCTTGCTGAAAGTACACTAACAAGGGAACCCCACATAGCCTTTTTTTGCACACAAGCACACCGTGGAAGCGATAGCATTGCGTGGCAGCAGTGAAGCGCTCTGGAAGTGCGCAGAGTTCAACAAACATGGCGGAAAGAGGGGCGATCGCCAAAGAATTGCAGTTAGAGCACTGTTATTAAGCATAAAACCTTAATTTTGCTGTACATTTATTCGTCTCGAAATAATTTATAAGATGAGGTAGGTATCCATGAATACTATTTTTATTTAAAATTATAAAGCACCTCGATACATACCCCCTCACCAACGCAACGTATTACTCGACGTTGCACATGAAGCCAGACCTTTGTTTGATTACCGAATTACTTAATAAAATGAAATAATAAATTAAGGAAATGGTTATTAATTACTCTACACATTTACTGGAAGGCAATTAGCTAATTGTAATAATCTATTTTTAAAAACTAAGTTTGTTTAGAAACTTGAGAAGCCATTCAATTGCCATCTGCTGCTGTCTATTTCACCTGAAGCGGATTCGTGCTTATTGCTGTGAGTAGTGGAAGAAAGAAGTTCCGTTAAGCGCATTAATATATGGCTTTAACAATGGAGTCCTTGTATGACTGTGTGCTCAAATTTTTTCGTTTTCGTGGTTTATTTTGAAAGAAACAAAATTTCGCACTCTTTTATTTTGCAAGCATCTATTGTAGCTTCAATTGAGTAACATATTTCAATTTGGTGGAAATCTGTGACATACATGTTAGAGGGATTCCCTTGTAAGTTGATCTCCTGCCATTCTGTTACATTAGTTCCACCTGAAAAAACAAAGTGTTAGTATGTTTTTTTGAGACGCCCTGTATACAAGGTGATTCAGGCAACCTGTATCAGGTGTTTCTCTCAAAAAATAAGCGTCATACAAAAAACTAAAAAAATGCCTGTTTAATATTTATAAAAATGCTATACTAAACTCAAACTCTCCAACCCACTCCACCCCATCCCTAAAGGACATACTGCTAAATAAAGGCTCAATTTATGTACCATTTTTAATAATTTTTAGATAACTTCTATTGAGCTATCTGAACAATAAAAAATTAGAAGTTTAGGTGAAGATTAATTTTTAATTTTTTTTTTTAAATTTTTTCCTAGATTTAATTCACCAGATTAATTAATTAATTCGGTTTTGTACTTGTAGATAATATTCGAATAATTCCCATAATAAGAACAATAAACAAGAATTAAAAAAAATAAATTCAGAACTAATCTAAGAAAACATTAAAGACTCTTGGGGGGGGGGGGGGGGCGGCGCGGAAGAAGAAAAGTTCACTCCATTTTTTGTAAACTTGATAAAAATGACCTATAAAAATTATTTAAAAAAAAAATGAGGTTTTATTTGGGGGTTATCGCCTTCTGTGTGCTTTTACTCTGAGAATTCCGTCCTACCATTTCCCGAAACTGTGTTTTTGTGTCTTTTTAGTGATATCAATAAAGAAGATAAAATTTCATATTTCCAC